>PVJH01002805.1:0-158315 GCA_004026705.1 Nesogale talazaci
GGGCTGCCTTAAAATGATTCTGTGGTTCAGAAACAGACAATAGAACTTGGCAGAAATTCCACACACACCTTCAATCAACCCCATCTCTGACTTATTTTCGAGATACAATAGCCTGGAAAGGAAAGGAAGATGTTGGTTGTGTTGTAACAGGCTTGCTGTTAAGCAGTGGCTCACAACAGGGAAAGATTTTGCACCTCGGGGGAAATTTAGCAATGTCTAGAGACAGCTAAGCAAGCAAGGTGCTGCTGGTATCGAGTGGGTACAGGCCAGGGATACTACTTCACATCAGTAATGTTGACCCATAAGTCTGATTTTTAATTCTGTTTGAAAATAGAGTCTTTGAAGCTGCAATCATTTGGGTTAACATCAAGTCTTACTAGTGGTTAGGGGCTAGAGGACCAGTTCTGACTCACAGCAACCTCACACATACTAGAACCAAACACTGTCCAGTTTTGCATGATCTTCACAATTATTGCTATGTTTGAGCACATTGTTGTAGCCACTTTTTCAGTCCATCTGGTTGAAAGTCTTTCTCTTTTTCACGGATCCTCTACATTCCTTAAGGACTGGTCCCTCCAGATAGGATATCCAAAGTGTCTGAGATGAAATCTCACTTACAGGATCCTCCCTTCTAAGGAACATTCTGGCCGTACTTCTTCTAAGGCACTGTGTCCTTGTCTAAGAGAAGCTACCCACAATATATAAGTTGTGTCCTTGTCCAAGAGAAGCTACACACAAACAGGCAGAAAGAGA
The DNA here is from genome assembly GCA_004026705.1 of Nesogale talazaci. NCBI lineage: Eukaryota > Metazoa > Chordata > Mammalia > Afrosoricida > Tenrecidae > Nesogale > Nesogale talazaci. Next base: position 754 of record PVJH01002805.1, read on the forward strand.
AAGTCTACCATGTGATGATACAGCAACAAGCCAAGGAATGCCGATCGGGTGCACGCTAACACGAGGGAGGAACACACACCTTACAACAGTCTACCATTTGGGATGCAAAGAACAGTATTTACCCAAGGACAAAGTTAAGACATGTCGGAAATGAAGGAGTGGGAACAATACAGGGAGGGAGGGAGATAAACGATGTCACATTGTGGAGATTACAATCAATGGATGGAACAAAGTGTGTGTGAATTGTTGAATGAAAACTGATCTGCTCTGTAAACCTTCACCAATTCATAACAGCAAATTTAATACAAACACAATTGCAAAATAGTTTTAAAAAAATCACCTCTTTGGAATTCCCAAAACAGAGCAGACATAATCTTCTGAATTAACCTCTCTGCCTTGAGTTAAATTGACCCAGCAGATCCCTTCAGGCACCACAGGTTTACAAGACATTTTGTAAAAGGAGGCAAGCGATGCTATGACAATTGTGGTTCTGAGAGAACTTGTCTGTAGCTATTCACTGATCATGTAGTCATGTGAAAGTGAATCTTGTTTGGAATAAACCTATGCACTTTATTAATTGTAACCCTAGTAGTAAGGTTTTTTCACTTACCTCTGTACATAATGTATATCATTTGCTCTATATTTTGAACTATCATAGTTTGCTCGTTTACCTTTTAATTAAAATGGCCAACAACAAAGAATAATAACAAAATCTGAGATGTTTACTTCACATTAAATCTCTACTAATGTCAATTGTTATTGTGTCTGATTAATTTTACCCTCTTTCCTCGACTTTATCTGACTTGTCTTTTATAATTTTCCTAAAATCGACATTTGATATATACTGTGGGAAGGTCAAACATCAATTTTATCCTATATTTTATACACACACACATATATATACCATATTTATACTCATATATTATCCCCTTGAGTCACAAGATGGAAAACTCATCATAAGAAGACACTCCATGTTTGCATAGAAGACACTCCATGTTTGCAGTAGCTCACTCTTGGGACTGGTGGTGTGGATTTCCATCCATGCTAGTTGGAGAGGGAGCTGCCTCTTTTCTCTGTGTCCTAAATGGAGTTTTGAAGCCCCATGCCTTCCCTCCACTCTCTTCCCACTGATCATATTGGCAAGTTTGAAAGCATCTCTGTGTTATTCCGGGTAGACTAGAGAAACAAATTCACAGACATGTATATGGATATAAGGGAAAGGTTTATATATAAGAGGAATAGAACATTGAGAAAGCATCCCAACCCAGTCCAATTCAAAGTCATAAGTCTGATATTAGCCCATATGCTCTACACCAGTCTATAAAGTCTCCTTATGACTCACAATGTCACAGGCCAGTGGGTGCAGAATCCCGGCGCTGGCAGGGTTCTCCCCTTGACTCCTCGCTTCTGGGGCTCAGGGTCTATCAACAGCATCCAGTGGTGGTAAAAGCAACTCAGCGCTGGCAGGGCTCTATGTGGCTTCTCCAGCTTCAGAGGTCTGGTTCCATCAGGGTAAGGCTATATGACTTCTTCTCCAACTCCTCCAGCTCTTCAGACGCTGCCATCTTGTCTTGTCCATAGTTCATCATTTTGGAGACTCACTCCCAATAACTGGGGAGATGGCCTCTCATCTTCATGAGGGAAATATTGTGAGATTTCCCAGAAGTCTCAGGAGAAACCATGCCCACACAGAGTCCTCATTGCCTACTGAATAGCTATCTCCAGATTAACAGGCTAGACTCTACCCCTAGATTTCCAATCATGAAATTGGCATTACGAATACATGACCGCCACGATCTCTAAGTAAAATGTGTGGCTCCTGCTCGCTTTCAACCTGCCTTTACATTTAGCTAAGGTTACTTTTTTAAAAACTCAGATAAATGGAGAGGTGTAATTTTGCCAACCTTATCTTACTAATATGGAGATATAAGGGCCAGGTTCTTCCATGGATTGTATATGAGTATGATAGTTGGTTCTTTGTGTCAACATGGCACCCATATGAATATAGGGTGGAGTCTAGCCTTTCAATCAGGTCACAGTCTGATGGTCCCTACTAGTGAGCATGCCCTTCTCATAACGAAGATCCTGAGAACGTCCTCTCTACTTGTGTCACCTTCCTGTTGGTGAGTCACTCAGCTGACACCACCCAGAGCCTTGTGATGCCTTCAATGCCATTGGCTCCACAAGACTCTGCACCTTACATGTAGCTTCGTGAGTCTGAAGAGAGATGTATAGACTAGTATCAGACTTAAGGACTTGATTTGGACTGGGCTGGGAAGTTTTCTTGATATTCAATTACACCATATATGTATGTATGTGTGTGTGTGTGTGTGTGTGTGTGTGTGTATATATATATATATATATATATATATATATATATATATATATCCGGAGCCATCCAGCCCGGACATGCTTGACCTTGACCTTGCTACAGTCACTAGTCTGAACTCTGTTACTGTTTGTTGCCTGAGCTTGGTAGTCTATTATCTTTATAACTGTAAACAGCCCTGCCCTTTGAAGCTTAACTTGCAGACTTGCTAACCTTCACTTGTCAGTAACTATATGCTAATCACCTAAGAGTAGTAGTCTGTTATCTTTAAACTGTAACTGTAAACTGTAAACAGTAACTGTAAACTGTTAACTGTAACTGTAAACAGCCCCTTTTGCGTGCCTTATTTGGCACTCGTCTAGGATTAGGCCCCTGTTGACTTTACCTCATTAGCATAAGCTGTGACCATTGCTCCTGACCATTGACTATATATACCCTGAGTTTTGCCCCAATAAACGAGACTTGATCAGAATCCTGTCTTGTCTCCATTTCTCGCGTCTGCGTCTCCTGTCCCCCCAATTCCCGCAGGCTGGGATATATATATATATATATATATATATATATATATATATATATACTGCATTTGTTTCTCTAGTCAACCCAGTCCAACATGATGAGCCTGTCTTTGTGTTTTATCCTGTAAATGAAGGTCACTAAGTCCAAATGAGTTCCCTATAGTTTCAGCAAGACTGTTATGTCTGCTGCCATTTCTTCCTAGATGTTTAATTATTACTTAGGTGATATGATGAGAATGTTTTCATGGTCTTGGTCTTGGCAGGTCATGCTTCGCCCACCCCTTGCCTCCAGGCTAAAATTATAACAGCCAATAATAGCATAGGAGTTTTGGTTTTTAATTGCCTATTTGGCTGCTACTTGGAAGTTACTGAAATGTGTTCATCCCTGCCCCTGAGTACTTCCTTTGCCAATTACTATAAAGAAGTGGAGGATCGTGGGGAGGAGATGAGTAAATCAGAGTACAGTAGACCACTGATGGATAATGTAATATACCTATAATACCTTGAGGCCTCCTCACCCCCCACTATAATGATTCCAGTGCTACCCACTCTGCACTAGGTGGGAGCATGTCCATAGGTATAGGCAAGGGACAAAATTCTCAACATTGCAATGAATGGCACATGACCACAGATGTCCTTCCAGGGGGAAGGTCAACAGAAATCAGAGGGGAAGGGAAACAGTGGTCAGTGTGAGATAGGAAAATAATAATAATTTATAATCTATCAAGGGGCCATGAGAGGGGTGGGGAAGGAAGAGGAGCAGATCCAAAGGGCTCAATGGAAAGAATGATGGCAATACATGCCAGATACAATTGATGTACGGAATGTAACAAGAGTGGTAAGAGCCCCTAATAAAATGATCTAAGATAAATAGAAGAAGTGAAGGATCATCAACTCATGTGCCTTTTTGGTTAGATGTTCTTTTTTCACAACTGCCCCCCTCCCTCATGATTGATATGCAAAGGATATACATTAATCAACCTCTCAGATTCTCTGCCCTAAATTTTGGCCAGCAACAAGGATCTTGAACTTTCTACTGTCTGATGCTTAGCAAAAGTCCACACAGTGAAAGATGGTTTTTATGAAGTTCCCGAAAGACCAGCATGCAAATTCTCTATTATAAATCAGAGAGGCCAGTTAGGTTCTTGCTTGCAGCCACTCACACTGCTGGAGTCTGGAAAGACACAGTTAATCAATCACAGATTTTTTTTTTCCTTTGGAGCCTGAATTCAGCTGTAAGACTTCCACCATAATTATTTTGGCAGCTACTTTATGAGTGTGCATCGACTCAATGGTAACTACAACAAAATGAACGAATTGAGACAGAAATGGAAGTTGCAAACTGGTGGCCATCCTGGGGAAAAATAATCTAAAGGTTGTCCTGAAATATTAAGTATACCCATTGAAGGCTTTTATGCTCTGTTAAAGTGGAAAGCTTAATGCTGCACAGAACTTTGCTGCTCATAATGTTTAACTTCTCATTGGCATGATATCTTCCTTCCATCAGGCTTCTCGTCACCTAGTTCAGTTATGTATTTCTTCAATCCAGTCTTGTCTATATTTTGGTCAGCAACTTCCCATCAGAAGGGGAAGAGGGTGTGGCATTGGGAATTACATAAAAATGAATGTAATATCGATCAAAGGCCAATGTGTTTGATCACATTTTCTGCAAGTTTACTTTTTTGTAGACTAGAAAGTATTTAACAGTGGGACCCCCTTTTTATCAATGATGAGGCAAAAGCCTCAGTATCTGGGTTACCTTTTAAAGTTCTCCACTGCAAATGGTTTTGTTATTTGGGCTCCTTGTAATGCAACACAGGTTGTTTCTCACTGCCTTCAGGCAGAAATTGAATGGAAGGTGAGATAGGAAGAGAAAGAAACAAGGAGATGATCCTGAAATCGTCATTACTGACAAAGAAAGAATTCCATGTAGCAACTCTGATTGCTATGGGGGGAAAGAACACAATGGAGATTTATTGAGACATTATTCTTCAGAGGACTGTACTAAAGAGTATACAATTAGCGGGCTGAGCCCCGGTGGCGTAGTGGTTGTGCGCGGGACTGCGGCCCACTGGGACGGAGGTTCAATTCCAGCAGTGGGGCTGGGCCTCCTACTCCCACCACCGAGAGCAGTGATGCCAAAAAAAAAAAAGAGTATACAATTAGCTTCCTATGTCTGCTTTCCAAAAATATCCTACTAATTGGATTACAAAGATCTGAAGTATCTCAAGTTCCTTCTCAAGTCCCTTCCCATCTATCAACTCTTTGTCACACCTTTGTAACTCCCAGCATTTCTCCCTGTACCCTTGCAGGATGGGTAAGTTCTTCCAGGCTTATCTTGTGGGTTTCCAGCTCAAAGCCCCATTCCAATGTGGGCTGCACAAAAGAGTATGAATGGTTAAGGAGCACAGCTCAGTCAGAGACTCTGGTCGAGAGGACAAGCTGATTCGAACTAGGAAAAACCTGAGGAAAGGTCTTTGTTTAGATGAAGACCATGTGTCTATAGTTACATTTCCTTCTATAAATCCAATTGGGGCCAAGCTGGGAGGCCTGGCCCTGTTTCTCAGAAGACCTGAGGGAGGTGCTGCAAGCTTGTATTTCTGAGGTTTCCTGAACCAGTCCAACAGGATTGCGTAACATAGAGAGTGAATGAACTTTTTTGGAAGATTTCTCTCCTATGTCTGTCTAATCTCATACTTCTCTACTCTAGAATCTTCCACAATTCTTTTTCCAAATTCTCCATGGTCCCATCAATTTTCTTTTCTCAAATCCTCTTTCTCCAGAATTCCTAGGGTTTTCTATAAATCCTTTCCCCATAATTCTGTTTTATCCTTCAATTTCCTGTTTGTCCCTTAACTCCCTACCTCTCCCACAAATCCCATTTCATCTCATAATTCTTTGACTCATCCAGAATTCTATGCTTTTCCACAATTCCCAAATCTGTCTCCCAATTATATCTTTAAATGTCAGCTTTCTCCCTAGCAACCATGACAGCTGTTTGCCCAGGGAGAGTGGCTGGAAGTCACTCCTGTGGACTGGGGGAAGGAGGATAGGGGATCAGCCCTCCTCTATTATAGCCCTCTTCTTCCGCAATGGGGATGACCAGGGGCAATACCCCCCTCAGGTTCCATGTACCTAAGGGCATTGAGGCGAGGGGGGGGAGAGCTTGCCACAGGTGGTTGGATTTAAATAATTCAGGCAAATGCGATCATCAGTGAAATCACAGGAGACTATGGCAAGGGTGTCTTTCCAAAAGTTGAGACCCAGTCAGCTAGAATTGATTGGTGTCTGCTTTGTTGATCTTTCCTTCTCTGACCAGCTTTGGCAAACGCCAGGCAAAGAGACTGGCATCATGGCTGTGAAACATGGATAAACCTGAAACTTATCTACTCCTCAGTGGGTCCTTCTTCCCTTTTCCTTCTGTATCCTGTCCCAGAGCTGTAGAATCTCCCAAACATAGACATCACTGGTGGCTGTGACACCGTGGCCTTTACTGTGAAATACCACTACCCTGAGTCGGGTGGCAACTCATTATGAGGTAGTATTTCCCATAAATCAGGTTATCATTAGGGATGATTTTGCTCTCTAGTGCATGTCTGGCCATGTCGGAAGACATTTTTGATGGTCACAACTGGAAAGATGTGTTCCTGGAATCTATCTGCTATTAGAAGCAAGGAATGCTGCTAAATGCACTATAGTGCATAACACATCCATCAAAACCAAGAGTTATGTGACCCAAAGGGCCTGCTCTGAAAGAAGGGATATTAACTGGTACAATTATTCAACCTGCATTCATTGAATGTCACTGTGTCAGGACATGGACACTGACAGCCCTCCTTACTAAATGGCAAAACTTAAATGCCCATCCAGAGTCAAGGTTCCTTATAATTCTCTAAATCTTGGAAGCGAGGAAAGCTAGACTTTGATACCAAACCTTTGACACATGTAAATAATGAACGGACACTGAGACACTAAAGCTCTCCAGGAGACAAAGAAGATCCCAAGACCAAGGAGAAACAGGTGGAAGGTCCAGAAAAAGAGGTGTCCTTCAGAGAAAGAGGGTATCCTCATGTCATCGATGAAGGCATGAAGTTGGAGATGAATATAGCTAAATACTAAGGATAAGACCAAGAAGAGGAAGGAGTGAGAAGTACTATTTTAGTTCCATAATTTGTTGTCAATTTGAGACTTACAAGTGAGGAGGAGTAGTTTAGCCTGCCAATCAGTTTGCAGCTTGATGACCTCATTTGGAGACCCTAAGTTCACTGGAGGCAGAACAGAGATTCATTCCCTGGGAGACATCGCAATTGACAAGGTGCATGGTCCATGGAGGCACACTAGTGCCCTGACCTGTAGGAGCCACTTGGAGACTCCTCTCAGCGATGAGACCCACAAGACTGCCACTGGATCCATAAAACTGCACAACCACTGGTCCATGATCTTCCTGCATCTGGTATCAGTCATTGCATGTGTTGCTTGAGTCTGAAGGGGAATTTATAGATTGGCATTGGGCATATGGACTAAAATCAGACATATGGACTTGATAATTACTGGGCTGGGATTTTTCTCAATATTCAATTGGTCTTGCATGTAAAGTTCTTTCCTATACACATCTGAGTGTTTATGAATTTGTTTCTCTAGTCTACCCAGACTAACACAAATGCATACTATTTAAACAATAAATAAGACCAACTATGTACTCAGTGCTTTAAGGAGCTTTGGTGGCACAGTAATTAAAGCACTCAGCTGCTAAAAAAAGTGTACATACAATTCAAGCCCACTAGCTCAGTTGTTGGCAAATTGTGGTTTGCAAGTCATATGGGGCTCTGAAGTAGCATTAAAAATATTGAAGATTATTATTTCTGATCATGGTGATGTCATTTGTTTGGAAAAGCATACTTAAGGCTTTTGAGTAATTTTAAAGTTGTTAGGAGGGGCAGGATTGGTTCTTCAGTCCCAAGAGTTTGCCTGCCCCTGCAATCTGGTCTGTGAGAGAAAGACGTGGTAGTCTGCTTCCACAAAGACTTGGAAATTCTATGGGGTCATTGTACATTGTTTTATAGAGACTCTAAGAATAGGAATCACCTCAAAAACATTGGGTTTGCAGCTCTTGGATTTGGCGGGAAGAGGGGTGACTAAATGGGTGGTGGTTTGAATCACAAAGAAGTCTTGTGGGATATTGAAGATCCAGTGGGGCATTTCTACTGTGACACAGCCTCACTGTGCAACGAACATGACCCAATCACACTGAATAACAAGAACTTACTGCAGGTTATATCATTTGACGCTCATTAGAAATCTATGAGGTCTAATTTGAAGGCAGACCATGTAAGTGCTGACTAGAAAAGAAAAGCCCTTGTCTGTATGGATGGAGAACTATAAAAACTTGACACAATTAAACAGCCAACTTATGTCACTAGGACCCTTTGTTCACATTCCAAAGCAGTCTTTTGATAATTGGTGTTTTCCCCAAAATTTCCTTCTAGGAAACAATGAGTAGATCAGTCTGACATGGACCTTCAAGTTGACTTGAGAGCTCTCAGTGTATTCTTCAGAAATGCGAGTCTGATTATTCTTTAGCTTATCACACAGCTGACCTAAGGGAATTAAGGGATTGATAGGACCTTTCCATGGAAACACATTTGTGTAACCTACATATGTATGTTTTCAAAAATAAAGAAGAAATGCAAACGTATCCTTCAGTTTGATGTTCTTGATTAGTAGGGTGGGCTCTTGAGAAGTCAGTTTACGTTCACTATGAGAATCATAGCGGAGTCCCACATTGTGCATTAGAGGACCGTTTCCTTGGCCAGGGTGGCCATTTGGGTTTCATGGGCATAATCCCTTAGATAGCACTTGTTTACTTGCCAGGGACTGGGACTAGCACTGAGAGTTAGGAGAAAGTACCATGTATAAGGCAAGTTTTTCAGCACATTTTTAATGCAGTTTTTGTGGTAAAATTAGGTGCCTTAGCTGACATTCGGGTCAGCTTATACTGGAGTATATATGATAATAAGAGAATGGCATGATCTCACTACTAGAACAATTGCCTTGGTTCTCAACCTTCCTAATGTCGGGACCCTTTAGTAGAGCTCTTCATGTTGTGGTGATCCTCAACCATACAATTATGTTCGTTGCGACTTCATAACTACAAGTTTGCAAATCAGGCGACCCCTGTAAAAGGGTTGTTCAACCCCCCAAAGGGGTCACAATCCATATGTGGAGAACCGATGAGTCAAGGGAATTCAGTTCTGAGGATGGCCTTCCAAGTTATGTGGGCAAGCCAGGTGCATTTCTCAACCCCACCTCCAAGCCCTTCCTTGTCAAAGAGTATTTGGGTAATATATTGTCTGAAAATCCGATTCCAGGGACCGAGGGAAAGTAGAAAGACAGGGAAGGGATTTGCAAAACACTGATGTAGAGGATAAACGTCAAGAATTCAAAGGCCTGTGGCTTTAAGCTCTGTTTAAACACCCAATCACCATCTTAGATGACTGATTACCCAACAAATACTTCCGGATTCATTGTTACTGTGCTTTAGTCATAGGATAATGCATTATTATAAGGACTTCTCTATTATTCTTAGCTGAAAACATCTTTCATGGAAGTGAGATTTACTGACAAACACATGAAACAGTTAATTGACTTACATGGAGAAAGTGAGGCTGTAAAATAAACTATATGTTTTCAATATATACTATAAAAGACAGATTAGTGCATAGTTAATATTGAAGTGTTGTATAAAAGGGTGACTACTTCAAAATTACAACAGTTAACTTGCACTAAGCTCAAGCAAGATCACCCAGTATTAATTCTGAAGTCAGTACCCCTGGCTTATGCAACATAAGGCCATCGATCTTCATTTATTAGGCTTCCTTGTTGTACAACAGCGGCCACCCACTACAACAAGAATAATTTAAAGGAAGGCAAAGAATAAATTAGATGTAGAAAGAATCCACGGTTTCTGCGGGCATTAAAATGGACAGTGACACCACAAGTGAATTAAGGTATAATTCTTTCTTGCTATTTCAAAGAACCAAACAATTTGCATATTTATTCTCTGCTGCCACTGACAAGTGGAGTTTCAAAATGTTCCCTTTCTCCAGGCAATAATTCACATTGCATACCAATTGCAACATTGCAAATGGACTCCCCTGAAGTAAATCCATTTGCCAAATCTATTTCTGCTGCTTAATTGTTAGTATTCTTTCTTCTAACCCTGGTTTCCACACCTCTATATCCTTATTATTGCAAGCCACTGGCTTCAAGTTCTACTTGAAAAGTTGTGGCAGTACATACTCAAAGAAGCCAAAAATACAGTTGATATTTTTATAATAACAGGACCTTGTCCCTAAGCATCAACACCCTACTAGGTGATGAAAAGAGAAAAAAATATATATAGTCACAGCATTGAGTCCAATTATGTTATCCCAAAAGAGCAGCTGAATCCTAACTCCTGATGCCTACACATGGGGTCCTTTTTGGGAAATAGGGTCCTTGCAGGTGTAACTAAGGATGATATGTGGGAATGCAAGGGGCCTTTTCTTCATGATGATTTCCCAAATAGAAGAGAAGAGATACAGATATACAAAAATAATTGCATATAAAGACAGAGGCAGAGATTGGAGTGATATGCCCACAAGTCAAGGATGCCACAACAGAAGCTAAGAAAAAGTCAAGGAATAAGTCCACCTTGAGGGTCTTCAAAGCAGATCATGGCACTGTGACACCTTGATTCAAAAGTCTGAGAAAGTACATTTCTGCTCTTTTAAGTCGCCAAGTTTGTGCCTCCGCAAGGTTTCAATCATTTAAATATTACCAACTCCCACTAAAACACTTTAAAATTGGTACTCATATTATTATGTTATAGGTAAGCAGGCTGAGGTCTACAAAAGCAAGCAACTTACTGCAACGTATATAACTAACAAGTTGCTCACAGAGAGAGGAGTCATAAACAGTGGTAGTGGATGGGGGAAGGTGGGCAAGGGCCCATGGTGGGCAGGGGAGGGGGCAGGAATATGCTCACAGTAAACTTCCATTATCTTTCACTTTCATTTTTCATGACCTTTTGAAGACTCCTCCTGCCACAATGTAAGGTAGAAAGTGTAATTATTTGATTAGGAAGAGACAATGACTAGGAATTTCCCAGCCAAAGACATTAGGCTGAGAATGAGAAGAGAAGTTAAAAAAATGTCATGACCTGATTCAGAAAATTATGAGGTTTCAGTGTGGCACAAATATGGGAGTCACAGTAGGCAAAGAGTAAAAAATGCATCGGGGACAGAGTAGAGGGCTCGAGGGGTTCACTGGAAATATTTGGTGGAAGGAAAGAAGAAGGAAGTCACACCTTGACATCTGGGAGCTGACCAGGCCCTCCCAGCTGGGCATGGCTGTTCTCTTGTTGATCTTCAACAATGTCAGACACTGCCCACATCAGTCAAAGCTACTCCACCACCAGAGTGGGTCAAAATAAAAGCAACCCCATCCCATAATCATGGCTGATACAGACAAATGGCAAACATTCTCCTGGTCACAAAAATGACCAAACAAGTCTCTCTTCAGGCTGTGTCTTTAGCAATGAATCTGAGCCTCAGTTTATTCTTTCTCCCTACATATTGATAGGAGATTGGCACACCTCGTCCCAAATTACAGAACTGTCTCTACTTCCTAAAGCATCCAGTCCAGAGCAGAATCCTTGAACTTGAGCACTCCCACAAAGCATCTGTTGTACAAGAATTCCTTTCTAGTATCCTTGTACTGCGGCAGCCCATGCTTTCCCAATGGTGTGCAATCTCTCTCCTTGTAAGGGGCAATAAACCCAATTTGTTCAACTCTAGATGTGTTCCTTTTTGCTAAGCTTAAACCTGTGGATTTTTCTGATCTCCGGGCAACAGAAATGCAAATAAGTTTTCATGCTTAGAAGTGAAATAACAAGAAAATCATTCTTACAGTAATGTGAGGATAAATGGAAATGGGAAGAGACTGGCAGTATGAAGACAATGTGGGCAGCAACAGCCTTCAGAGAGAGTATGAAAATGGGACTAGGAATGAGTGCCATTAAGAACGAAAAAGAGGCTAGATTTGAAATGCACGTCCAAGGTAGAAGTAAGTGGTGAGCCAGAGGACAGTAGATGAGATTTGGCCTTGAGAATGACTGCAATGTTTACTGAGAAGCTGGATGAACTCCACTACCACCAGCTGAGTTTAGAAATTTAAGACGCAGGAGTACATGCGAGAAGAGATTATTAGCAAAATTTGGTCGGTATAACAACATTGCTTTTGCTATAAGATGTACATGTTTAAAAATTATTTTTAAGTCCTGTATTTGGAAGAAAAGATCTGGAGATTGGGAAAGATAACAGTGCCAAAGATCTGAGCATAACTATCACGTGCACATGAAGCCATGAGGATGGCTATATCATTCGAGGATAGAATGTACCGAGTTCCACGTAAGAGCCAATGAGCATTCTTGGGAAACCATGACACTGTGTGGAAATGGGACAGCCAGTACAGAATAAGAAGGGAGGGTTAAAAAAATAAATTATTAAAAGGAAGATTATGATAATGTGGAGAAGTACAAAGTAAAGGTAGGAAAAATTCCGGAAATACACTTTAGTGACAAGTGTACTCATAAGTTCCAATAGCAAAAATAATTGGTCTTTGGATTTGACATGAGGAGGTTATCATGACCTGCCAGGGAAATTTTTCAAAAGAGAAACTGCATTATGAATGTAGAGGTCTTTTGACTTGGTTTCTACCTCAAGGGGAAATCGGGGCATGCTAACTGACCAAGGGGAGTCAACCAGGGAGTTGGAATTATTGAATATTTGGAGACGTGAAGAGGTAAAGTCACGATTTGGCAAGGAGGGAATCCAGTGCTAATATAATGTTAGCATGGGAAGGAATAAGCTCTGTCTTCTTCCCAAACAAGCTATCTTTGTTCTCTAGTGCTGCTCGATCAGAAGTAACACAGCAACTCATTTTTCTCACAGTGTAGGCAGCTAGAAGCCCAAACACAAGGCAAGTTATTCTCTGTGTGTAGACTCTGGGGAAAGGTTCTTATTTCTTTCCAGCATCTGTATGCCTGGGATTCCTTGACACCTGGGTGATCTTCATGTCCCATGGCATCTCGCTGTCAAACTGTTTCTTTTGTTTCTGTATCTGCTTCTTTTGTACCTCAAAAGTTTGGTGTGTACCAAACAGTGTCATTTTCATAAAAAAGACAGATTATAACCATATATATAGGATTAGGATCTACATCACAAAATTGGGTGGGTGGGTGGGTGGGGGAATGGGCAGAATTTAATCCGTAACATACAACATAAAAATAGAAGGAAGCCATCGTGGTGTGCTTAGGCAAACTTTCTCCTTATTGCCTATTTGTAAAGTACAAGATCATGTAGCAGGGAGTAATCAAAATTGGCATGAGGAGTACCAATAGGAAAATTACATTTAAACAACACTGTAGAGCTATATACACATCTTCCTACTTCTACCATAAAACATAATATCAGATAAAGTTCAACCAATCAAAATAACTAACAGATGTAGAGCATATGTGTTCTATACATTATTGAGGGAAATACTATGCCTATGCCTTGCATTTTTGCCTTTCCCAAAATTCCACTTATGTGAAAGGCTCTGCTACTTTTAAACTAAAAACTCATCTATATATACACAAGTAGCACTGTGGTTAATTTGAAAACAAAACAGTGACTATCAGCATTAAGTGCTTCATATTGTTAGCCATTTTTTTTGTTTTTTGGGGGGGCATCACTGCCCTCTGGTGGTGAGAGTAGGAGGCCCAGCCTTTGCTCCTGTGGAGCCGCTGCTGGAATTGAACCTCCATCCCAGTGGGCCGCAGTCCCGCACACAACCACTACGCCACAGGAGCTCAGGCCCTGTTAGTCATTTTTTTAAAAGTGTTAAGTTTCACTCTCACTTTATAGAAAGAAAAGCAAGGTTAGGGAGTTCCTGGATGATACAGATGATTAACATAGTCTACTGCTCTCCACAAGTTTGGAAGTTCAAATCCACCCACGGGCTTCCAAGAAGAAAGATCTGGCAATCTTTGTCTAAAACATCAGCCACTGAAAAGCCCATAAAGCACAGTTCTGCTCTGACATCTATGGGGTCACATGTGCAGAATTTGCCTCGACAGTAATCAGTTGACTGGTGTGGTAAATATAAATAAGGACCACACCCACGATGTGGCAAAGCCAGAATTTGAACAGATGATTCTTGATTTCATCCTCTTCCTCCTTTGCCTATGGGCACTATGAATAACATCCTCTGAATCTTTGGGAGAAGAAGATCAGGGAAAAGTCAATGGCTCAATCAGCACATTCTTCATGACCTCTGTCCCTGTGGAACATGAAACAAGGTCACTGTCTCACTAATGTGAACACAGAAATCAACTGGCTTTGTCTCTGTGAAGAACTGTCATTCAGTGACTGACAGTGGCCTCCATGGCCAGGTGCTTCCCCAGCTTCTGTAAAACCTGGGTTGTGCAGGCACCACAGTGATGCAGCATGTTCCTTCTTTATTTAAAAATAGAATCGCCTTCCAATCCCACCCCCTATTTATCTGCCCTCCTCATGCTGCATTCCCCAAGCTAATAGCAGGCTGCCTGTACTGGACTCCTAATGTGCAGACTTCTTTTCAACCCCTCTAGGGAAATACCACCCATAATGAGATGTCAGGGCTGGTCTGGCTGCTGCACCAATATCCAATCTTAGGGAAATGTAGACTTGGAAGTTCAAGTCAGAAGAAGACCCTCCCTTTGTTAACAGTGAGACACAATTCAAAATGAAGACTGGCAAATGTCTGGAGCAATACTTCCCAATGGAGCTTACGGTGAGGAAGGATGTGCTCTACCTGTATCAGATGGGACGACAGCCACTCATGACATCGAAATTTGAATGTCTGAAATGCAGCAAGTTCAAGCTGGGAACTAGATTTTCATTTGATTGAATGGCAACTCATTATCTTTCATTAAAAAAACATTTCATTTAAATGGCCACATCACGCTGCTGAGTACTACTTTGAGCAACATGGGTCTCGAGATTAGAATACAATATGGATAGAAAAGAGTTTCAGTCCCTATGCTCTGGGAGAGAAGAAAAAGTAGACATAGGCAGAAACAAAGGCAGGAACATATTCTAAGTCCTTCCTGATGAAGCTGGTATTTCAAAGCCAGGCTGAAAGAAGAGAAGAAACAAGGAGCTGCCACAGGGAGAAGAAAATACATCCATCCTCAGGCCTGGTCTTTCTTCCCCTGGAATACCAATCTCACTTCCTACTGTAATGGAGCCAAATCCTCCTTGGAGTTTCAGCAGTCCCACCAGGAGGGAAGTCTTTTCTGATTCATCAGGACCCATTGAGCTGCCCCCACTATTCTTAACCCCCAACCCAAAGTATAATTCTCTTCCAAGCACAAACCAGAAATTCAGTAAAGAAGCAGCATTGAATGAAATGTGAATCAACAGACCACCGCCTCACACATGGCGCTAACGGTAAAGCCCTACAGGTCTGGCGCAGATTGTACCAACGACTTGGCCGTATTTTTTTTCTACTTTGTATTAACTCAAGACCGGCATCTCCAGAGAGATGTTCCAGGGTCAAAACTCTGGAAGGTCAGGGATATGCCAGCATGGGAACATGTCAACAAGGGAAACGTGACTCCACCTTCCCCCACCATTTTTCAAGGACACCAAGATCCCATGCTCATGATTTTCTTAAATGCCCATGCTCATTAATTTGTCTGATCAACTTGTCTTCAGAGTGACAAATGAGTTCTCTACCATCTGTCAGTAAGTGGGGTTCTCCAGTCAGCCTCTGACCACTTTCGTCAGACATTAATACACTATAGTGGGAGAAAGATGAGCCTACTCCCACAAAGAGTTAGCGTCTCCAAAATCCACAGGGGCCAGTCGACCCTTCCCTACAGTCGCCATGAGGCACAATCAACTTGATGACAGTGAGTTTCAGGGGGTTTGGTTTTGTTTTCCTTTTTTTGTGAGAACAATATGAAATCCCTCATACAGCATGAAACATCAGAGGTTTCTTGGGCATACCTTCACTTTCCACTCATGGCAAATATGTCACAGTATCACGCATGAAGCATACTTAGAAGCACGAGTGTTGGTTTCTTTTTCTTTTGTTTTTCTGTGCCACCTCCACTCTACCTCCTTGTCCCTCTACCTTCTGCTTCACTTTTTCTCTACCTCCTGTACTCCCTCCCTTGTTTCCTCACTTCCACCTATCTCCACATCTCCCTCAATTGCCTCTGCCGCCTCCACCCATCCCTCTTTGGCCACCCACCAGTGGGCCGTGTTGGTTTCTTACCTCACACTCTCAAAGACTAATGTGTGTGGCCAGTACACCTTGCCTGAGTCCTGGGGGTGTCGGGAGGATAGGATGTACTGCTAAGTGGAAGGTGGGTAGTTCAAACCTGCCAGTTGCTTCCCAGAAGAAAGATAAAGCTCTCTGTTTCCATAAAGACTTGGGGCCCTGGGGAGCGGTTCTCTTCTGCTCTTCCAGAGCACTGTGAGATAGAAGTGGCTCCATGGCACTGGCTGGGTTCTGGACCCCTGTCACAGGGGAGCCATTATGCTGCTGCAGGTGAGGCACTGGGTGGCTCTGCCACTCTCTGGGAGAAAGATGAGGCTGTCTGCTCCTGTATGATTGACCGCATCAGAAACCAGAAACCCTACATAGACTAACTAGGGGTCCGAATGGACTCACGGGCAGTGGGTTGTTGAATAGAAACCCTCTCTACAGCATTGTGAAAAAAAGAAGCAACACATGGTCTTGTCTGCAATTGAAATCTCAACCACTGCAAACACATGTCTGGCGAAGTTACAAAAAGGTTGTTCTTGTCACAAGGAGCAGCTGAAAAGGTCACTCGGGGCAAGATGAAGAGTGAAGGCCGGGAGTTACAAGGAGTGGGAGAGAAAGGAAGATAATGCATCTGCTCTCCAGGGAACACTGCAGTGGGGAGGGCGTGTCTAAAAGAGGCATTCCCAACTGGGAGCTCCTCCCCCCCAGGTGTTATATAAACAAAATTGTGAGCAACAGGAGTTGCTTAAATTTATGTTAAGGAAGTGTCAAGAACAAGAGTTTCCCAAACACAAAATGTACTTGTGGGTGTAGGGACCTGTGACATTAATCATTCATTTCTACCGAAGCCTTTATTCTACTTCCCCCAAGTTTCAACAAATACTACTAGCAGCACACTGCTCAACAAGAATAGCAGTCCAGCATGCTCGTCCATTGCCAATGGCAGTACATAACGACACAGTGCTATGGAAGCAGTTTAGTGGCTTCCCAAAACTTCCCAGCAATTCTACTCCTACACCCAGAGCTGAGTCTTGAACACTGATGTTCACTGCAGCACTAGCCACAATAGCCAAAAGGCAGACACGGCCTAAAGGCCCATCAGCAGTACAAACATAATGTGATCAGCCTAGAGTGGAATATTACTCAGCCAGCATGAGAAATGAAGTCCTTATGCGGGGAACCACAAGGATAGATTTTGAAAATATTATCCTGAGAGGTATAAGTGGGTCACCAAAAAACAAATGTTGATTTCACGCATGAAATGACAACAAAAGGCAAATGTACAGGCTCTAAAGCTTCTGCATGATGATCATGGATAAGAGAGAAGGGAAGGGATTTAGGGGAAATCAGGATGTATATATGGAAATGGGAAATTTGGCATCAATGATGGTCTATACAACATGATCAATGAAATTGCTATTCCTAAGCTGTACAACTGAAAAAACTGGGAAAATGTCTGATAGATATTCTACATCAATGAAAAAATAATAATTGTTCATACAGTGATTTTAAAAATTCTAAGTGAGATGATCTCTGACCAAACAGATAATGTGGAATGTCCTTTCAATACAAATGTATTTCTTCCTACAGTATTTTTAGAAGCAGACTCTTCATTAGATTCATGTTCATTTTGAGTCTTGGCAAGAGGGACCAAGTGGGTAGCATTTTCCAACCGACTTGACCATGGGATTTGTTTTTTCTCTGAAGACCTGCCTGTTATCATAATTTCTTGGAATCCTCTGGTTCCTCACATCAGTTTGAGAAACTATGAAATGGTATAATGAACTATGAGATACTTGCAGAAGTATCTATGTAGTAAAGATGGCTAATAATTTCTGTTTGCTCAAAAGAAGATTTTTCAAAGACTTGCTTACATTTCTGTTATAGAGGTGTCCAGAACAATTGTCCCCCAAACATAAAGTATATGTTTTGGATGTCGGGGTCCATGACATGAATCATTGTGCCAATCTGGTCAGTTAATAGGACGATCAATATCAGCACCCAACTTGCCTGTCATTTTCCCCACTATGATGACTGATGTTTTGCTATGGTCCTGTAAGCTATGCTCTTGGTATTTCAAATAGCACAGTGGACAGCTGTTAGTGGGGTTTCCAAATGAAAACAGACTAGCCCTAAAGGCCTGGTAATGTACTTCAAATAATTAGCTAATGGAAACTTTAAGGGTCACAAGAGAATATGATCTGCTTTAATTCTTAAAGGTGAGCCCCTTAAGGTGGAAGGCACTCAAAATGTATAGTGATTGCAACCCTGGGCTTCTGTGTGTCACGACAACTGTGAAGATGATGTGGGATCAGGCGCCATTCAAATCTATTGTGCCTGGGGACACCACAGGTTAGAGCTGATGTGACGGCAACTACCAACAACTTATATTGACAGAGCAAATAAAGAAAATCATTCTCATTACCGAAATGTAACATCTCATAGACTTAAATTACTTGCTTTGGCAATTTAAGCTATGAAAACAAAATATTTATTAGAGAAAATGATAGCCATACTAAAATCATGTTAATTAAGAATGCCCCCCCCCAAACACACACACTTCAGTATGTATCATCAGTTGACCTTGTCTAAAGGAAATGTAGCCCTGCACTATACAGAGTGTGCTCATCAGTTTAATGACACAAATAAGATTTCCAAAGATGTGCTTAATTTGCCCATGAGAACAAACTGATCTCGAGGACTTGAAAAACACTCACTTAGACATAATGATGGAACTAATTGCAAATCATTCTTATCTTTTCATTAAAGCAAGCCCACCCACTTGGTTCTCCACTTGGCCTTCTTCCTACATACTTCATTCTCACACCAACCGTGGCAACTTACCAAGAGGAGCTTCCACACTCACAGAAACAAGATTTGGAAGCCTGAGAACCTTCCTCAGGGGGGTAGAGAGGGAAGTCTGTAACATAAGGCTTTGTTCCTAGGAAGCCACAAAGCCAATAACAGTATGCAAACTTTTTCATACAGTATAACCTAGCACCTTCCAGTGGAACACTGATAGAAACGCTCTATATTGCACGGGACAGGAGAGTAGCTATCTACCACATGAAGCTATTGAACACTTGATTTGTCATAAGTATAAGAAAACTTTTAAATGTTCTCCTTTTTGTGTGTGAGGCATCACTGCCCTGGTGGGAGTAAGAAGCCCAACCTTGCTCCCGGAGAGCTGCTGCTGGATTCAAACCACAAACCCTGTGGGCTGCAGGCCTGCATGCAACCACTAGGCCACCAGGACTCAGCCCCAAATGTTCTCCTTTTAAATGAAAGCACATTTGCATTTCATTAGCCATCTACCTGGGACTGTATGTTTTACAGCACAGTGACCTGCCTGGACATGTCTGGTTCTCCATGGGACTGTGTCCTGATGATGGCACCCACTGACCTTGTTGAGTCCATGGGTGTTCAAACAATTCAAGTACATCCCAAGAGAGAGAGAGAGAGGTCAACAGAAAGCTTTCCGAAAATGCAGCTGATATCAAGCACAATCCTCTGACACACAGTGTATCATTGTGTGTGAAAGGCGATTCTGTGGCTCCTACTGTTGGTCACTTAAGCATAGGAAAGAGTATATCGACACCCAAGAGCAATCACAATATGACAACAAGATAAGGTAGGAGAGATTCCTTGGATCTCTCTATGATCATATCTTTATCACCCATCCACTAAAGTCTACTTCTCAGGCAAGATGATGAATATTAATCAAATTATGTTATTTATGAATACATACAAAACAAGTACAGTGCAAAACTCCAGTGAAATCTCATTAGCTTAGATTCAAATCTTAGTTCTCCAACAATGGAATGAAGGAACTGAAACTTTAGGAATGTTACCTATCACCTTTGAACCCCCACCTGAAAATAATTAACTAAGGTATGACAATATCCATGTCACCAGACCATGGGGATTACTCAACGGAAACAGGTCTGCAAAGCATGGCATCGTTCAGAGAGTACATTCCCCAAATCAGCCACTACGAATACTGAAACCCACTGCCATCGAAGTTGATTCCAATGGAGAGTGATCCTGTCAGACAGAATAGCACTGCTCTCCAGCTTTCCCAAACAGACACCACCTCATTTTTTAGCAGAGCAATTGGTAGGTTAGGTTTGAATCAACAACCCTGTGGTGAGCTACTCCAAGGCTGCTGGACTGGAAGAAAGATTTTGTTAAATAAAGATTCAATAGAGATTCAACTATCTTGGAGCCCTGAGCACCTGAGGTGATTCTCTGGGCCTTTTTTAGAGTTCCTTAATTTAGGAAGGAAAATATGAGAAGAAAGGTTGCATTTACTCTCATTTTCATGTTGAACTTTCTGTGGAAAAGAAAAAACTCGAGTCCATCACTTACACTCCCCTACCACCTGGCATGGGCGAGTCATGCTCATGGGGGAAAGGGGGAAGAAATATTTTTACTTTTTCTTACTTGGGCCTTCATCTAACGCCCCTCCCCGTCCTGCACCCATCCCCAGGGAGAATAGGGAAAAACTGCTCCAAGCTAAGGCAAGAGATGGTCAGGGAGTCACATAAGAGCCTTGTATGAAAGGAGCCAGCACTAGGGAACAAGATGGATTCATTAGGGGAAATCCAGTGAGCCAATGACAATGAGAGAGCCACAGTGTCAACAGGGACCAGTGTGAAACACAGATAAGCAGCTCGTCAATGTCACAGAAGGAATCTTCCCACGTTTGCTTGAGCACTCTTCTCTAGGGTCTTCCCTTTCCCCAGGCCTTCACTTTCTTGCCCAGTGATTGTTTTGTCTTATTAGATACCATTGAGTCAGTTATGACCCATTATAAAAAATGCACAACAGAACAAGACACTGTCCGGTATTGTACCATCCTCATAGTTGTTCTTAAGCTTGAGTTCAGTGTTGTAGTCACTGTGTCAGTCCACCTCTTTGAGGGTCATCCCTCTCCTTCACTGCCTCTCTACCAAACACGATATCCTTCTCCAGGGACTAGTCTGTACTGAAGGTACTGATCCTCAAAGAAATTGGACGAATCAAGACATAGCAGAATTAGCATCCTCACATCTATTACAGTGCCGATGAAGTTGGCTGATGTCTTCTAAGATTAAAGGTCTTCATGAAAGAGAATGCCATAGATGTTTACAAAAAAGCGGAAGTACTAGGGTTCTAGGAATGGCATGGAGTTTCTTTCAGGGTCTAGGTGGAGTCAAAGCCATGGAAACTGCACCCCAAATCTTTCTCTTTTTCAGATCTCCTGGCAGTAGTCACCTCTGAGTCAATGTTCCCAGTAGAGATGTGGTCCATTGGGCAACTTTGAGCTCAAATAACTAGTAAACATGACTTTATCACCCTTTTTCTACATTTTTCTTTCTTTTTAACTTTTTCATGCTTTTCCTCCTCTCTATTCTCTCCCTACTCACTCTTTCCTTCTCTAGCTTCCCTGAACATGCAGAGCAGAGAAGAAATTCTTGGAATAGATACCTAACCAATTGAATACATTTTCCCCATTTGATTTATTACTTAAAGAATGCTTCATTTGTATTCATTTAATGATATGACTCTCTGATTGTACCTTCAACATGTTCACAGTGATTTTTCTGCTCCTCAATAAGGAAAGCATGCTTGATCCTGTCCTAGATACATCTAACACACATGGAATTGCCATAAGTCCTGCTGAATGCTGACTCTTTTTTATTGGACAACCTAATGAAGCTTTAAGTCAAAGCAAGGGCCCATTGAAGTCAGCCTGGGCAGATAGATACCATATGCAGATCGTGGCACCTTACCAACCTTCTTCATATAAAGGTAAATAATTCTATCACCAAGGTTTTTCAGAGAGCTTAGTTTTTGTATTGTAAGAGAGCCTATGTTGCTAGGTCAGATGCTGAACCATTTTGAATGCCTCTACACAACATCCCTGGGAGAGAATTAAGTCTGGTTTATTATAGCATGTCTGAGACGCCAGGATGGATGGGTGGTGGTGGCGATGTATGCAAGATAATCAGCCAACATTCAGCAAAAAATAGGCTGGTGGTACATTTGCAAAAGAAGACAGCCTTCTACCCTTTAGAGAGGGCAGCACAGGGGGACAGGGGTAGTAGCACACTACTAAGTGGTAGCACATGCGCTGTCACGAGGCAGAGGTAGCAGCAGAGTGAAGACTACCAAAATCAATGGGAGAGGGGACCATTAGATTGGGCCGATCAACAAAAATGCCTGACAATGATGGGAAGCAAAGGGAGGCAGAGAGAAAGACTCAAGGTTCTGAGTGTTTCATTCTGAGATGTTTGGAGCCCAAGAGAAGAGTCCTTGCCATCTCAGATTTACAAACTCACTGGCCTCTGCACAATGCTAGGAAGGACAGTTGTGGAGGACTCTGTGGAAAGCAGTTATTTGAGGGGTGATTTCAGAGAACTCTGAGACACAGAGCAGGGAGGTAAGGCAGGAAAAAGGAAGACACATTAATAAACAAGTGGGAAGCTAGAGACCTAGTGAGAAACCGTGTAGAATATACCTTGAGATTGTCCATCTGAGGACTGAGGCATCTGGGATATTTATCTTCCAACTTCCTTCCATTACTAGCTGGAGGTGGTGTCCAGGGGCTTCAACTCCCTAGTACCTTTGGCTCTCCTCATGGGAATACACATCAGAGAAAATCCTAATGCAGGTGTTGGCAAGAGAGAATTTTCAGCATGGTCAGGGATGGTGAGTGTCATGGGTTCCTGGGAAGGGTCCCAAAGGTGTCTATGACATGATTCTGGGTAATAGAAAAAATAAGACATCTTTCAAGCCCCCTCATACCTTTACCTTCCCACCCATCAGCACCAATGAAAGACAGTCATTTCTTTCTTATCTCTCTTTCCCTTCAGAAGTTCAGCTTCAGGATAAACCTATTTAAGGAGTTCTTAGGAGATTTTCGGACTAGATTTGGTTGCCTCTATCTTCCTGGTTGATGAGGACACAACTTTGTGGACTGAATGACTTTAATAAATGAGGGAGGGAACTGAGTGATGGCTGGGACCTACTTTGACCAATATTAAAACAAATTGGAAACCAGTTGGGAAAATAATATATTCAGAGAACAGGTGGCTGGGAGCATCTGTGCCAAGAAGAAGCAGCTGAAATGAGTGACAATCAAATATGGGCTGGGAAGGGGGAAAACACCCCCAAATCCCTACAAGCCAATGATTTCATGGCATTTTATATCAATGAACAAAGTTGGTACTTCTTTGAACTCTTTGAGAAAAAAATATCGAACCTTGAATTTCAGACGGGTGGGGTAGCAAGGAATTTTATTAAGAAAAGGTACTCATTCTTCCCTTTGGGTTAGAATGGACCCTTTCAAGGTGATGAGTCAGGGAAAAAAATGGCCTAGGATTTATGCCTCAGACATAAACCATATCCAGATTTCTGATTCCGAAGAAAAAGTCAAGTGAGATTCTGTAGTGCACATAAAAATCTGACTTGAGGAACAGTCATCCCATTATCTTGGGCAGTTTCTCCTACTAGCCAGAAAACCCACAAGGGTTTCAGAAATCCTTTTAGTTAAACTTGGTCAAAAGCTGTATGCTCTCGCTGTCCAATATGGTAGCTGAGGACAGGTGGTTCTTGAGTACACGTAAGGTGAGATGTGCGGTAGGGGTAAAACTAGAGTTGGAAGTGGTAGCAATCAAGAGGCAAAATATAGCATTCAAAGTGTCTCCGTGTCAATGTCTTCCTGGTTCTTTGAGGAAATGATAATGTGCTGAGCCTATTAGGTTAAATTAAACATATTTTAAAGTTAATTTACCTTTTTTTCTGTTTCAAAATGTGACTGGTAGAAAATGTTACATGGTGCCCGTCTCTTGCCTGTTTCTATTGGGCTCACTGCTGTGGCATCACTTCGGACTATAAAGCAGGGTAGAACTGTCACCGACACTTTCTGAGACGGTCACTCTTTACAGAAGTAGAGAGGCCCATCTTTCTTCCACAGAGCAGCTCATGCTTTCAGACGCCTGACTTTGTGGTGAGCAGCCCAAAACAGAACCACTATGCCATCCATGTAGCGTGATTGATTTTCTAACACAAACTATGAGCTCTATTTCTATGGGATAGTGATGCTTTATAGAAAAAGAAAGGAGTTGAAACATTCGCATTTACAGTGACTAAAACCCATCATTTGTGTTAGTTTCACTTGCTACTTCTTGCCCCTTTGCTATAGAACCAGACAAAGTTTCTGTGATCGAAGCTACAGGGCTGGGGAGAGAGGGCTGCACCCTAACAATGGGAAGCCATGCTGATAAGAAGAGAAAAGTATGGGGATTGTAGGTTACTTGCCAGCTCACTCTGTGGTCATGACAAGCTGTGTGTCTACTGAGCCCAAGCCTTTTCCTTTATAAAGTGAAGATTGAACTCAACCGAAGACCAAACCATCTTAGTACTATCCATTCAACTTCTACAAAGATCCTCCTCACTGCTAACTCAACATTCTTCCAAGGCTCACCTTTGCTGATCTATTCTAATGCATAGCTACCTTAAGACAGAGAATACATTGTGCCCTCCAGCTTGTCAGGCCGTAATTCTTCAGGCAAGCGGACTGTCACACCTGTTTCCTGTGGAGCTCTTGGTAGGTGAGAACTGCCTCATTTTTGGTTAGCAGTCAACTACTTAACCACTTCCCCACTTGGCTTCTGGACTTGTTATGACCCAAACCAAAAAAGGGAAATTGCACCTGTGTCTGCCAGCCACCAAGACCTTCCTCTTCCTCTTAGTCCACCCCATTGCACACTCTTGTTCCCTGTCTTGCTGTCACACACACAGCTGTCATCAAGCTCATCCCTGTCTGTGGTTTGCATGCTGTCCTCTGCTTGAATTCCCATTTCACTTCCTCTCCACACCTTCAAATGTCGTCCATCAATCAAAGTCACTCTGAAATGTCACTTTTCCCATGAAAACCCACGTATCCTCAGATGGTAGCAATATCACCTGCTCCTGACGCTCGTACATTCCCCTAACACAACGACTTGGTCTCCTTTCAAAAGGAAATGCTTCCTAGGTTGGGTGAAGGTTACATATGCACCCATTTACATTATGGCTCTCTCTCCTTTAGTGCGATGACATCATAGGGTCCCATAATGAAGACAGTGCTACTTCTACAAATATGACATTAGCAGCTTGAAAAGTTCATCTCTCAAGTGGGAGAAAATAAACACGTCAATGACAACACAGTAAAGGAGTCTTTCTGACAAGAAGGCAAATGAAACCACTCACTTCTCTGGTACCCAAAATATAAAGTCAATACAAAGAGGAAATTCTTCCCAAAGGACTTCCCTGTTCATGAAGCATCTTTTGGAGCCACACGGAAGGTCACAGACAGAACACTTTGCCTCCTCACTTGTTTTCCCCACATCTTTCCAGTGCAGGCAAACATGACCCAAAGCAAGCTGGAGTTCACTGGATTACCACTACGAAGCTTGTGTGACAACTAAAATGAAGTCAGGACATTTCTTGGCCCTATTGTTCCATCAGTGCTCTCTCTCTCTCTCTCTCTCTCTCTCTCTCTCTCTTTCTCTCTCTCACTCTCTCTCTGCAAAAGTTAAGAATAAACTCTCTTTCTCTCCTTTACTTTTCAGAATAAAGTGTCTCATTTGTATTCAAACGTGGATTGACTGTGAGGCTAATGACATTTGCCTTTAGGTTCCTCAATACAAGACCTCTTCTCGGCTGAGTGGGGTTCTGGTATTGGTATTCCTAAATTGGGATTCTGCATTCAGAAGAGTGCTTTTCATGATGCAAAAGCTTTGGAGTTCAACAAAGCCTAGATTTATGCCTAATTTTCGCACTCTTTTGATTTGTAATGAGAAAGAAGATATACTTCAGTTTATTTTTCCAATATTACAAAACAGCTCAGAAAGGCCATGTATAGTGGTGGGGTGGGGGTTGGCTACCTGGTGTCAAGTTGGTTGCTGTTGAGCTGCCATTGAGTCAGTCCATTTCCGACTGGTGGTAACTAGGAATACAACTGAACACAACGATGCCCAAGCTGTTACTCCACTATCATCACCGCCAATGAGGCGATGACACACAAGTGCCCAGAAACTTCTATGAACTAAAGGATGCTATCATCTTATCACACCATATGATCAGATACTGCACCCACGTCAGGCATTACTTATGCCAACTTCTCTTTTATTCTGATTCCTGGAACAATCTGTATTTGAAAAACAAACCTATGTCAACTTTTCTGCTGGTAAAATTTTTCGAGTTTTTGAATGTATCTGATGTGAAAGCCAAATTACCATAGTGCTAAAAAAGAATCATACTCTACTCTCTCTCTCTCTCTCTCTCTCTCTCTATATATATATATATATATATATATATATATATATGGAAGAAAATGGACAGCAACCTTTATCTTGAACAATTTGAGACACTGACTTCTTAATACTGCCAGAATATCATGTTCCTTGCACTTTCCAAATGCTTTCTATTGAGTTCATTAAAAAATAAAAACAAATAAATACTTATTATCCCACTTGGTCATATTTCTCTAAAGTGATGAGACTCGAACTTGGAGGGGTTCAGAGTTGAATTTTCTTAAGGGATCCAGTAGGTGTGCCACTAGAAATGGCAATGATAATGACAACCTTTGTTCATGTGTTACGCTGTGGTGTCACACAAGAATTGTATTTTTCTATTAACAGCTTGATTAGTGATATTTATTTTTCACCTTGGCATATTTCTCTGCAAGCTAGCTAACCTGTATGCTTGAAAGAAAGCAAGATTCAACTGAGAGACTTTTGATAACACCGTGCAAGTTGAGAGAAGGTGAATTCAGAAACCCAGACAAGCTGCCCTGTCTACAGTCCATCCTGTAGCCAAACACCATAATCAGTGCATCAGATGCTGCTCGGTATCAACCACTTAAATGAGTGCAATCACTTCTCAGTGGTACGAATGAGCGCTTTAAAAACCGAAGCACCTGACATGACTCAGTGACTAAGACAGGTCTAAATAAAACTTCCCTTTTGCCCTAAATCCCTGCTTCTCCTTTCAGAAAATGTAAACCACCACCCCATTAATATAGAAATGACTGATGATAAAAAGACTTTGCTCTCAGAAATAACCTTCTAGTTGACGGATGACAAAGCTTCAGTTTATGAATAAGCAAGTGATTAGAGTGTTCCAGGAAAGGAATGACGAAAATGTTCTCCTGAGATATGTCTGTGGACCCAGTTTACTTACATAAAATATCTGTGAAGCAAAAGAAACTGTATTAGGAAAAATTTACAGTACTTATATGTAACTCATGTGTAACCCCTCAGCTCTTCTGTAAAAAACCTTTCTGTCCAGTTTAGATTTCAGAGCACCTGATATTTGACTAAGTTACCCCAGGTCAGGTGCAACAAAAATTAATGAAATGAGCTCTACTTACAGGAGTTTACACTATTTTAATTTTTTCACTCTTTGGCAGTTGTTTTCTTGACTCAAGGCTTGCCCCCAAATAAATATCAAGGCTCAACATGGAACAATACTCACTATTAAGGTCAAGCAGTTACGAGTTCAGTGTCCATGATCAGTAGAGGTTATCTCCAAATACTCCATCACTAAATAATTATGATAATGACAGATGGACCTTCTCCTCATTTCCTGGCTAGTCAGGTTACAAAGACCAGGTCATTATGTGAAAATCAGCCTAATGTGAAAATCAGCATTATGTGAAAATGGAAGATGAGCAAATCGGAACACAAAATGAAGGATACCTACATCATTACCAAACGCAAAAAATTAAGAAAGAAAACAACCTCCCATCAAGCTGATTCTAACCCAGAGTGACCCTATAGAACATGGTAGCCTCCGCAGGGGGTTCTGAGACTACAAATCTTTATAGGAGTAGACAATCTTGTATTTCCCCCCACAGCTACCAAATTATAGCATCACATAACTGCAAATTACATCACATTATTACAGAACTGTCACATCATTGGGAATCATGACAGAATCAAGTTCACACACAACTATCCTAGCAGCATTACTCTCACCTCACACTTTGGGGTCTATTACTACCAGATGGATGTCTATGTGAATGTGAACTGTCAGCTAAAGAGAAAGGATAGTTGGCAAGTGAGGGGGAGGATATTGTTAGCTAACGATGTGCCCAGCACATTACGTGTGTATTCTTTTGCTTAATCCTCACTAACTCGTCTATCATTATCTCCACTTTACAGGTGAGTCAATTGCGAGAGAGGTAGAGAGTTAAGAAACACCCGAACCTCACAAGTATATTGCAGCACAAAGGTTTGATGTCTGAGTAATCTAGCTCAATTCGAGTCCATGTTTTAAACTACCACACAGTGTTGTTCCTGTCAATAAGTCAACATCTGTGGCACTCAAAACTGTCATCCCAGCACTCACTGCAAAAATACAGACTCTGTACCCCCCCCCCAACAAGCCTACAAAAATCCACATCTCAGTAGCCCAAGGATGTCGGATGCTAAAGAAATGGGAGCCAAGGTAAAATACCACCCTTTTGATCATTATGCAAAAAGCCTCCACTTTCAACTCAATCAAAGCTCTTTTTTTATCTTGCAATGGTGAAGTGCAGCTACAAATTTAAATGACAAGATTCAAGACGATTTGGGTACTCATCCCTGCTTTTGTCACCTGCTCTGGTGAGCACAAAGCAAACTGACCCAGAGAGTCAGAGACAGCACTAGAATTGGCGTCACCCAGTGAGGTTAACACATGGCAGCCCTGTCCCTTCTATATAGACCATCTCTCATGCCAAACCACAGAGAACCCTTAGTCAAGGGTCTTTTAGTCCCAATATAAAATGTGATACATGTAACCATAAACTACTTATATGTAACTATAAACTGCTTAAATGTGATATTTCTTAGACTATATGAATGCTAACAACAAAAAATGTTTTGTAAAGTCTTCCACATTGAATTCCAACATTATTAGCTAATATATTTCTACAGTAACTGGCATTTTTCATGTACATCTTTCTCCTTGTTTCCCATTAAGTACTATTTCACTCTCAAACAAACTCCTGACACAGATTCACAAATGTCAACCACCACACTATTGCAGCTGAAACCCCAGAGGATTTGGCAAAACCGGCATCTGTTAAAGCCGCACAGCAATGAAAATAACAGCATGTGCTTGTAGCATGTGTCTATGAACCCACATGATCTGAAACATCACGGTGATGGAGTTAACAATGACAGTTCTGACAGGAGCACCTGAGAAGGTTCAAAAATAAATAAACACAGAGTTTTAACCTGGCAGTTTAAGTCATGAGACTTATGAGAATCCTGACTGAGGTAAGTCATGATACATGTAAATGGGGCTTATGAAACATGTTTTTGTGATTGGAACTAACCACAGGAATACTTTTATAAAAATAAAGAATCCCTACTGAAACACTGAACAAAAATTGTATAGACTATCCTCCTTTTCTGTCACCCTCTCTAGCAGTGTCACATGGCATGGTCTGCATCCCCTTCACCTCCATGTAGGGATAGCAGATAACCTCCTGGTGCTGAGGTAGCACAAACTGTCGAGCATTCAATTGCAGACTTCACGTGACCCACAAAGATCCATGGAACACTATTAGTTACTCTTCTCACAGGCAATATGCTCAGGTACAACAGCCACAAATGTTTGTCAGGGGAGGCTTGCATCTTGCAGTGGTGCTTAATAGGTCTCAATGGAGCTATGAGAGATGAGAGAATGAGGAAGAAAGGACTGGTGATCACATCCCAAAAATCAGTCAGTTCCAAAGAAAACTCTATGTTGCACGTAATGAAGTAATAAAAAATCTGTATGAACTTCTATGTAGAAAACCAATTCTTTGTATAAACCTTCACCCAATTCAAAAGAAAAATAAAGTCCTGTGGATCACAAAAGTTTGATCCACAACTGATGACAGAGATGAACTAAGATGAGGAAACGGTGTGTCTAGTTGTGTTTGGGGTCGCAATGAGCCAGGGACTGACTTGACATTGGCGAAAAACACAATAACAGAGTAAAAAAGGACAGTCAAGGTGGGGGAAAAGGAGGGGGAGTCAACAGAACAACAAGAGATCTAAAATCGATGATGAGGAGGACATAGAATGCCTGGTGAGATTCAATCAAATGCAAATTCCTCTCGAACCTAGAGGAATTAGAGAGAGCAGAATGAAAGTGGAACATGATGGTTGGACAGGAAGAAAGTAAAAGGAAATAGAGGAAAGAACTAGGAGGCAAAAGACATTTATATATGTATAAACATAGGCATGTACATATGTAAATATAGTAATAAATAACAATAGGGATATAGGTCTATGAACATATATTTATAGGTTAAGTGTTAAGGTAGCAGATGGATATTGGGCCTCTACTTAAGTGTTCCCTCAACACAAGAACACTTTGTTCTAATAACCTGTCTTTTTGTGATTTTTACCTTTCCAACTCAATCTCTGAAGACAAGAAGGGTGCATAAGCTAATGTGGTGAGTAAAGCAGATGGTACCTGGCTATCACAAGATACAGCATCTGGTGTCTTGACGGCTTGAAGCAGCCTTTAAGCAGTCATCTAGCAGGGAAGCAACAAAAGCTACATGGAAGAAGCAGACCAACCTGTGTGTGATCATAAGGTTTCGACGGGATCAGGGATCAGGCCTTAGAAGACTCAAAACAAACTACCATTTCAAAGCGAATGAGGGAGGTCAGAATGGAGACCCAAAGCCCATTTGTAGAAAATTAGACATCCCCTCACAGGAGGGTCACAAGGAAGGGATGAGCCAGCCAGGGTGCAGTATAGCACTAACAAAACACACAACATCCCTCTAATTCTTTAATGCTTCCTTCCCCCCACCAATATCATGACCCTAGTTCTATCTTACAAATCCTGCTAGACTAGAGCATGCACACTGGTACAGATAAGAGCTCTTGACACACAGATTCTATGACAGATAAGACACTCACCAATATTGAGAATAGTCATATCACGAGTGTAGGGGTAAGGTGGGGAGGGAGGGAGAGAGGGAACTCGATTGCAATGATTGTTATACAACCCTCTACACTCAGGGGGACGAACAGCAGAAATGTGAATGAAGTGAGTGGTGAGAAATATGAAAATAAAAATAATCCATTTTTTAAAACATTCAAGTCTAGTCTACTATATCAGAAGTTGGGACATTTTACCCCAGACTAGGCTGGGGCCCAGTTAGAGATTAAAGAGATATGGGAAAGGTAGCCTTTGGGTATTGACATTGTCCTGTGTCGTGGTCTGAGTGCTAGGAGCTGGAAATGTTTAATGTGTGAAAATTCACAACCAGTGCATTCTTTGGTTTGGATGTTATATGTCAAAACAAGTAGGTATCTAATAAATGACAATTTCTATAAATTCATCTTACTAATTGACACATATAGCTGAGCGGTAGGATTACATAGGGCACATGTGAGAATCACTAGATTTTCCAACAGGAACTCAGAGCATGTTCTTGTCAACAGGAGCAGTGACATGTGCTCTGCTCTCAGAAGCAGGTAACACCATCTTAGTCGCTTGTTGATTATTTTTACTATTCCATTTACAACTCACAAGAAATTGCCAACTATGTATATACAACATTTCCATAAAACCTACACCTGGTCATCCCCTAATGAGAACATATTTTCGATTATCACAACATATTGTCTGAAGCAGGAAATGGGCATTTCATAATATTAAATCTCTGGAGATTTCAAGAGAAAGCAGATCCTATTTCAGCTGTCAATTTCATCACTCCTTGCTCTCTTCAGAGATGTGCAAACAACCAGTTTCTCATAAGCGAATACAATAAAGTCACATTGATTGCTAGACTGTTGATTTTTCTCTATGTTATATATACATGTATGTTCCAACTCAATTGCATACAACTGTGCATGCATGCACACACACAAAGTTGAAGAGTAAAGCAAACATTAGGTGAACTTGCAAATTCATTTTCCCTATATGTAACTTGAACACAATTCTTTAGTTCTACCAGTTACCAACATGCGATGCTGCAACAGGTCTGTATTCTCTTTTCTCTTGCAATTGCTGAAGGGAAACGAATAAACCAACTTGAGATTTCAGGAATGAAGCAGATGGTAGTTGAGTTTTCAGAGACTAGAACATTATTTGACACATGGCTTAATTAAACAGTTCATCTGAGACAAACTAAAGAAAGTATTTTTAAAACTTTTTAAAAAAGTTAATGGCAATTGGAACGCCATCAGAAGAACTCATAAATAATTTCTTTTTATTTTATTTTAATTTTAATAAATAATTTTACTGGAGGATCTTACAGCTCTTAAAACAATCCATCCATCAATTGTATCAAGCACATTTGTACATATGTTGCCAGCATCATTTAAAAAGTATTTTCTTTCTGTTTGAGGCCTTGGCATCTGCTCCTTTGTTCCCTTCCTTCTCTCACCTCTCCACATTCATGAACCCCTGATAAATGATAAATTATTATTTTTATATCTTACACTTCCAGCTGTGTCCCTAAGAATTTCCTAAGAAAATGCATTCACTCACTTACAAAATGAAAGAAAGGAACCCTAGTGTGGATCCATAATAAGAAGACAGTAAGTGCAGACAGCATGTGAGCACTTTTTTCCATCTAAAAATCCTTTCTGAACAAGTTTGGGATCAGGAGCTTCACCAGAAGAGAATTTTCTAGTAGTTAATTAAAACTGTAGAAACCAAATGTCATTAAATCCAAGTACATTAATTTTCCTGCCACCTTATTATTAATCTCGATAGTTTCCTCAATCCACTCCTATGCCCAATGCTAAATTCTAAAATCCATGTCTTCAGGAGTGCCCACCCCCTCATCCTGAGGGCACACAGTTGGAGAATGTGTGTTTTTATATTGTCTTAACTTTAATACTAGTAATCTCAGAGACTCTATCATTGTCGTGGGCATAATCCTGTGACCCATGGGAGGTTTAGCAGCATGCCTGGCCTCTAGTCCATTATGTAGCAGTACCATAGTCTATACTTCCTAATCCAGTTATGACAACAAAAAAGTATCTCCAGACTTTGCCAAATGGGCTGGAGATGAACTGGGGTGGGGGCTGTTGTGGGTTTGTATCTCCCCAAAAGTTGTTCTTCAGTCCTAATATTTGGTACCTGCGAATATGAATTTAGTTGGCAACAGTGTCTTTGCATCTCTAGTTACTGACAGTCATGTGAGATCGCATTGCACTTGACTGAGTCCTAACCCACTCTAACCAAAACCCTTCGAAGAAAAGAAGGGCTGCAGACAAAGAAAGGCCATGTAAAGATGGAAGGCTATGTTGCCCCAATCAGGCAAAGTCTTGGGCTATCCAAAACTGGACGAGTCAAGGAAGGAGTTTCTCTAAGAGTCTTTGGAGACAGCCTGGGCCCTATAGCCACACAATATTTGAACTTCTCATCCCCAGAACTGTGCAAGGATATACTCCCATTGCTTTAAGTCACCCACTTTATAGCAGTTTGGGGATAGTAACCAGAAGAAACAAATGCGAAGGCTAAATCATCCCCAAGTGAGAACCATTGCTCTGATGGTGTGACGTGGATAGAATAGAACTCAAAACTGAGCCCTTTAGTTGTAAATCTTGGCTAGAGACACTATCTATCGATCACTCAAGGATGTGAGTGGGCCACAAGCAGATCATTAGTTAACCATGACAATGCCACAAACATGATTTCACAATCTTGTTATCCATCAACCTATTGGACAGAACCAGCAAACAGAAGGCTTACGAAAAAACTTCAAAAGAGATGACTTCTTGGATTTTACTACCAAAGAAACAGAGGTCATCTAGAGATCCAAGCCCTTTGCAATACTCATCCAAGAAATCTGTGACAGAATCCAAATGTCCCTGATCCATTTCCCTGGTGATCTCCTTTGCTTCTCTAAAACTCATGCACATCATTAATTATGTCATCATTTTATGGGTACATTGCCCAGGGTCCATTATATAACACAAAGCATACTGTGTTAAAAAAATATAAGCCCAGGGTCCATGCTGTCAAAAAATGGTAGAAAAGGGAAGAAAAACTTATGGAAATGGTGACATCCAAGGAATAGTCAATTTTCCACCTCCTCACGTTATATTCTGAAATTCTCCAATCTGGCATTTCAAATTAATAAAATATGGGAAGCCAAGGATATTCAGATCATCTCACCAGAGTGTGACTTGTTTTAATTCATTTCCAATATTTCATATTATGCTGTGTGTAAAATATTTTTTTTAAATCTGACTGCCTTCAAGTTTATGTCAACTCATAGTGACCTTACAGGATAGGGTAGAACTTGCCCTGAATTTCTGAGACTGTAACTTTTAACAGGAGTAGAAAGTTCCATCTTTCTCCCATGGAGTGGTTAGTGTTTTTGAACTGCCAACCTTGTGGATCGCAGCCCAACATGTAACCACTAAACCACCAGTATAGAATCAAACATTTTGATCATAGACCCCATAGAAAAAGCACGTTCCCCAAAAATAATAACTAAAATTTTAAATTTTTTAAAAAACAAAAAAAGAAAGAAAACTCATGATCCAAGAGGGGGAAATTTAAGAAGTGAATCTCAAATGCTCACGGACTGCAGACTTTCTGGAACCATGGATGCTGGGTGAACCGCTGAACCTACTGCTCTGGCATAATGTTTAAACCTTAAACCTGATCTAACCTATAAATTAGAATCTAAGACCAAGTAATGGTCCAGTTCAATTAGTGTAAAAAAGCCTGACTTGAATATTGTGCTCTTTTAAGAACTATCTATGAAGAATCAAACTGACAATAATAACAAGATTACATAGGAAAGTTATGGGACAGGGAGTTTATGTTCATGGGGGAGGAACAACTAGGTAAAGGAGGGTGAAAATGGATACGCAGCTTGAAGAATGTCATCAAGGTCACAGAATCTCACGTGTAGAAGCAGGTGGCTGGGTGCATGTTTTGCTATGAACATTCTCAAATGCAACAACAAAAGTTAGGTGACCTAAACTCAGATGATGACCAATGTCAGTGGAGAAAAGCAAATTTCAGATTTTTTTAAAGGGCAAGTAGGGAGACTTCATGGTTAATCTCAGTACAAAGGTAATTTTTGAAGTGGTGTTTATATAAAAACTCTCTCAATGCTGCAGTGAGGGTCCCTGAAATGAGGAACATAACTCCTTGTATAGAAGGCTGTACACCCTAAGGAACTAATGATGTGCTACTCTCGTCAATGAAATGGAAAACTTCTATTTGGAAAACAAATCAGAAAATCACAGAGAGGCATTAATGGGCTATGTCTTACCTTGCACAACAAAGTGAAGAATACAATAGAATGATGATACTTCCAAAGTCATTTCTCAGCTATCAGCTCATCTGACCCTCAAAACAAACCCACATCATTACCTTATTTTTGTTTCACAGACACACACACACACACTCAAAGAAGTTACTGCCATCAAGTCTATTCTAATTCATGGTGACCCTACAGGATAGGGTGGAAGCACCCCTGTGGGATGCTGACAATCTGATCCTCATGGGAGTAGAAGTCCTCATCTTTCTTCCATGGAGTGACGGATGATTTCAAACTGTGAATCTTGTAGCAAGCAGCTCAACTGCTAAATATATGTATATGTCCTTGGCTGTTAAGAGCTAGGCTGATAACCACAAGGGCAGCTGTTGAAATGCACCAGCAGTACTGGGAGAGAAAGATGAAGGCCTTTGCTTCCATAAAGATCCACAGCCTTAGAAGTGCTATGGGACAGAGGGTTTCTCTGTCCTACAGAATCACTTGGGCATCAACTTGTTGGCAATGGGTTTAAAATTCAGATTGGAACATATACATGAAAGCTTTCTTTTCATTACAAAAGACCGTTGCATTATTGGAACATCTGCCCACACGGAACATTTGTTCATCCTGTGGATATGAGCCAGGGAAAAGAGAAATGAAGGAAGCAGAGATTCAAAACAGAAAGGGATCTTTTAAAAATGAGATGAAAAACCTTTACAAATTCGGGTGGAGGGGGAAGCTTGGAAACTTTCCCTCAGAGGGCACCACTTGGAAATCAAAATGCTCTAGAGATCGATGACACAGGGTCTTGATTGCTAAATGGTTAAAGGTTGGTTGCTAATTGAAAGGCTGGCAGTTCCAACCCACCATTAAGTCCTGACTTTGTGCCACATGCTTCGCCTTTATATGACCTGAGAGAGAGAGAGAGAGAGAGAGAGAGAGAGAAACATTCCATGGAGTAGATTTCATTCACTTGACATATCCTCATCTCCAAAGATAAAGAAATAAATCAGAATAATTTAAAGGTACTTTGTCTTCCTTGAAAATTAGTAAGATAACGTTTTTCAAACAACCCAATGGTAACTTTTGGCATTCTTCAAGAATATCCTGTGGCATAATCAAATGTCTCCTGGTACAGTTTTCAAAAAATGTGTTATGTGCAACTGATAGGTACACTCATTATAGTTTGGTGGTAAAGTAAATACATATGGTAGGGCTACATACACTTCTGTCTCAGTACATTCCAATCGATACCTATTGTGCGGAGAAGGATTTGTTATCCCACATTTTTTTTGTTTTGTTTTGGGGGGCATCACTGCCCTCTGGTGGTGGGAGTAGGAGGCCTAGCCTTTGCTCCTGTGGAGCCACTGCTGGAATTGAGCCTCCATCCCAGTGGGCCGCAGTCCCGCGCACAGCTACTACGCCACTGGGACTCAGCCCTCACGTTATTTTTTTAGATCAGTTTATATCCAACAAATTGTAATAAAATGGTCATGGAAAGCAGTTTTCAATGTGTTATACAAACCACCATCATAAACAGCAAGATGAGGAGCATCTTGGGTCTCCATGACAAACTTCAGTCTCTTTGCTTCTGTCAACCTACACCCCTAAGACCACCCGCTTGGTCTGATATTGCTCCTTGAATATCTAATAGTTGTGTGATAAATATATTTACAATAATGACTCAAAAAAGCCCTCATTGCCATCAAGCCAATTCTGACTCACAGAGACTCTATAGGACAGGGGAGAACTGCCACTGGGTTTTCCAAGATTGCAACTCTTTACTGGAGGAAACAGTCTTCTTTCTCCCTCCAAGCAGCTGGTGGTTAGCACTGCTACCTTGAGGTTAGCAACACAATGTGAAAGCACTAAGCCACAACAATCACACACACATACGCACACACACATAAACACACACACACTGAGGGGCCATTTTGCAATCCTGTTTACCTCTGCGGGTTTGTAATTTCCAGTGCAAAAAGTTAAAACCATGTGAAATCCTATTTAAAATCTCACAGCTATCAAGTCCATTCCAACTCACCGTGACCAAGTAGAAAGGCCCCTATTGATTTCCCAGACTGTCAGTCTTCACCGAAGTAGAAAGCCCATGAGTTTGAACTGCCGACCTTGCAGTTAGCAGCTCGAATGTAACACCCACTATGCACCAGGTGCCTATGGAATCCTACGTAGTGCAGAATAAAATGTGCATTGTATCATCAGTTCCTTGGCGGGCACTAATTCTGTTTTCCTCCAGAGGTCTTGCTGGGCTAAGCTATTTGTAGTTCCGTTATCACCAAAATAATGTCAGCCCTTCCGTTAGCTTCTGATAACCTCTTCCCTAAATGTCAGGTGCGGGTGGTGAGCACATCAGCAGGAGAGACACACTGATGGCATTTTCAGAGTATAAATGCTAATCAGGAGTGATGTAAGTCAGAGGTTTTAGGAAGCATCAAAACACTGCCCCCCCAACCTTGCTCCATATAAATCAATAAAACAGAGACTCAAACTGAATTGAGAGCACTGTGCATTTTGTATTCTAGCTTTAATGATTCTTTATGCACTTTTCACAAAGGAGGGCATTTGTTGTTGTTTTTTCCTCCTGTGACTGTGGGAGTGACAGGCACAAAACTCTATGCAGGAGATGATATCCTTGCCAAGAAGCCCAGTCTGCTCAGCAAATGTCTAGTCAACAACTACTATACTCCTGAAAGGATTCTCAGGGACTGGGACACCCATCCGTAGCCATAGGGAATCGACTCTTGCTTGGGAAGAAACGAAAGAATGACTAGGTCATGTTCCACAATCGGTGCTCATGGAAACAGCAGTGAAGAGATCAAACAATGCATTTCATTGGCTAAATATGCTACACAAGAGCTCTTTACATTTCAGAAAAGCAAGGAGATTACTTTCAGGAATAAGGTGTACCTGACCTACGCCATGGTCCTTTTCAATATCCTATATGCATGTGAAAGTTGGACATGAAAAAAGGAAGACCAAAGAAGAATAGATGCATTTAAGTTATGGTGTTGACCAAGAATATGGAAAGTATCATGGACTGCCAAAAGAACACAAAAGTATGTCTTAGAAGAACTATTGTCAGAATGCTCCTTGGAAGGAAGGATAGCGAGACTGAATCGCACGTCCTTGGGCCACGCTGAGAGACCAGGCACTGGAAAAGGAAATCATGCTTGGTAAAGTAGAGAGTCTGAAAAAGAGGAAAAAATTCAACAAGGTAGATTAGCAAAGTGACGGAAAGGATGGGCTCAAAGGTAACAAGAATTGTCAGGATACCTCAGAACGGGGTGGTGTTTTGGTCCATGGCCATAGGCTTGCTACGAGCCGGAACCCACTTGAAGGCAGTAAATAGCAACTTAACAGGAGATGCGTGCAGTAGGTAACCAGACATGCCATTCTGGAGTTCAAGTGAGAGGTGAGGTAGGAAGACCCAGATTTTGAAGACATACACATAATGATGTAGTTCAAACAACAATAAAATGTCTGACATCACCCAAGGAAGGTAAGCTGATTTAAAAAGATGTAAAAAGACCAAAGAAACCCCTACATTCGAAATGTGGACGAAGAGGAACCAGCAAGAGTCAGGCCATAATTAGAAAGCAGGAGACCTAAGAGAGCAAGGTAGAATCACACACTTAAATGGAATAGTGCTACAAGGAGATTTTGTTCCCTTGAAAAGCAGGCTAATACTCCCAACATTGTAGGATTGTTGCTAGCATTTGTGAGAACAAGCGTGCAAGAAGTGTGCAATGCCTGATAGTCCCCATCTCCCACCCTCCTGTCAACAACAAGAACAGTATGAACCCATGTCAGAAGACAATTAAAATTGCTCATATTATTTGTTCTCGTGGTTGGGTAGCAGAGACTGCTAGATGATGAAGCCCATGCTGCTTCCTTTCTCTGGTACACAAAGACTACACTTCCCAGCTTCCTATGCTGCTAGATGTCCCCATGGGACTAATTAAGGACAAATAGGAATGGATGGAAGTGTTGTATCCCCCTCTTTGATCTGGACCATTGAAACCTCCTACAAGTTATGTTACTTTCCTCTGCAATCCCACTTCCAAATGCTTAGAATGGAAAACAAACCTTGAAATCCATGTGGTGAAGAAGACAGAGCCACAAGATAGAAAGTATCTGCGCCATTGTACCAATGGTTGGAGAAGAATATCCTGACCAGGATCAAACACTAAACATCACATAAGTGAGAAAGAAATGTTATTGGGCTAAGCCTTTGGAGGTTTTCTCTGTTTCCGCATGTATCAACCAGTCTCTTGAAGACTACAAGAGATCTCTGGTGATTTTTGCTTCAGCAATACAACTGGGTAAAAGCAAAATACTATGGCCTTGATCAATACTCACCTTCATTAAATGACCACTAAAGATAAGGGGGCTACATCAAAGTGTGGTGAAAAAAGAAGATGGCACCTGCCTATCAATCAGAATAGTGTCTGGTGTCTTACAGGCATGTATTCAACCAAGCACTCATTTAACTGAGGAGTTGACTAAGTCCACATGAAGAAACACACCAATTTGTGTTATCCAAAGATGGCAACTAAAAGATTTAAATATGATGAAAGGTAAAATATCAGAGCTAAAATCATGATTACCCAATTGGGAGAAGGCTATGGAGGACAGTAATTGCTCCAAACCCATCTGGAGAATAGTTAAATAACCCTGCTGGCAGATGTCCACTAGTCACAGGCAAGGATTTTGGACAGCCTAATTATCAAACAGAGAACAATGTAATCCGTTTTATGCAGTATCAACCTTGACACTTGGTCATTTGACCTCCGTACTGACCCCACCTGAAATTGTTCTACATGCAAGTATTTCTCACATGATCCATCACAAAAATTTCTTCCTTTCAGGTGGCAACGACTTGTGGGGCTAGGGAAATGTTCTCCAGGAAGCTGTATATTCTCTAAACCAGTGGTCAATATATGGTGCTATGTTTCCAATAGCCAGAATTCATGGGTCCAGAAACCAAGCTGATGTGGCACCACGCACTATTACTCCTAGTGATCCACTTGCAGCATTTTTGCTTCCTGTCCCAGCAACTCTATGCCCTTCAGGCCTGGAGGTCCTGGTCCCAAAGGAAGGAACTCTCCCACCTGGAAACATAGCACTGAACTGGCAGCTGAGAATGTCCCCTAGCCACATTGGGTATCTCATACCTTTGGATCAACAGGTCAGGAAGGGTGTCACTGTACTGAGTGGTGTGATTTTTCCTGATGACGAAGGAGAAATTGGACTGGTGTTACATAATGGCAGTAAAGAAGGATATGTATGGAAGCTCAGAGATCCCATAGACTGTCTCTAAGTACTACCATGCTCTGTGATGAAAGCAAACTGTAAATTATAGCAACCCAATCCTGACAGAACGTGTAATGATTGAGACCTTCAGAAATGAAGGTCTGGGTCAATCCACCAGGCAAACAACCACGGCCACCTGAATTGCTGGCTGTGGGTAATATAGAATGGGTAGTAGAAGAAGGTAGTTCTACCTGCCAGTTATGACCATGTGAGTAACTGCAAAAGTGAGGTTTGTGAAAGTCAGTTTATTTCATTTATATGAGTTTATTGAATATCTTTCCTTTGTTCATGTATGTTGTATCTGACACAATTAGATTCAATGTGCTTTCATTTATATGCCTGATAGATGTTTGATATTGGGTGTAAGTGTGATCTCATTAATGTCTGGAAATCATATATGGCTAAAGAATTGTGCACATGTGCCAAGTTGGCAAGGGGTGAATTGTGATAGGTAGGTTTATTATGTCAACCTGGCCAATAAACACATGTGGGTTTAATAAAGTTGCAGTTGGTGAACTGTGATACATAGGTTTATTGTGCCAACTTGACCAATAAACACATGTGGGTTTAATAAAGTTGCAGTTTGATTGGATGGCAAAGAGTCAAATGGCTCAGTAACTCCTGCCTCTCTTCTATTTCTTTCTGGTGATTGGCTAGTTCTCTGCCTTAAATTGGGAACTACACTACCTGTGGAACACCCAACACAAGGTCCATGATGTTAGAGTTTGATGTTCCTTTGAGACATGCTTCACCACGCTGCTGGTGCATACATTGCTTGAGCTGGGGATTGTTGAATCCTATCATCTGGCTGACTGTTGGTGACTGGCCCTGCTGTTTTCTGCCTATGGCTGGACTGTCTGGATTGCTCTTTGGAAGACTCAGCTGTCTGCTTCCTTCACCTTGGATGCAACAGCCCTCGTGAGTTGAAGGACTTCCAGTATGCTAACTGTTTCCTGGAAGTGAGTTGAACTGAGTCCTCTGTTACTACTGTGTGAACTAAGTAGCTTTTATATTACTTTGTGCTCAATCAATCAATCACTCTATCTATCTAAGTTTCCTGGTTTTGTTTCTCTAGAGAACCCTGTCTAACACACTTTCTTACTTGGCATTTGTAATTTCACCTTTATATTATTATTATTTTATCCTTACCACTATGATAAAAGATACATCTTAGAGATCATAGAGCAGAGATCTAGAAGGAGTTGGGCCCTCAATGAAAATATATCTGCCGTTCTACTCTTGAGTGCCCTCCTCCAAATGTCTCTTCAAAATATGAGAAGTAAACCTTTATTGTGAGACGTTAAAAAAGGAAAAATACTGTTGGGTTGAGCACAGAATGAAAAAAAATTAACATAAGGGAGATTTAGAACAATTTTTAAATCATTTTATTGGGGATTCATACAACTCCATCCATGCATTGCATCAAGCATATTTGTACATTTGTTGCCATCATCTTTCTCAAAACATTTCTTTTCCACTTGAGCCCTTGCTATCAGCTCCTCATGCCCCCCTCTATGAACGCTTGATAATTTATAAATTGTTACTATTTTGTCATATCTTACACCATCCAATGTCTCCCTTTACCCACTTTTCTGCTGTACATTTTCTCTGGGGTTATATGTAGATCCTTGTAACTGGTTCCCCCTTTCTACCTCATCTTATCTTCACCCTCCTAGTACTGCTACTCTCACTACTGGTCCTGAAAGGATCATCTGTCCTGGATTTCCTGTGTTTCCATTTTCTATCTGTACCATTGTACATCCTCTGGTCTAGCCTGATTTTTAAAGTAGAATTGGGATCATGATAGTTGGATGGGGGTGGTGGTGTGGGAAGCATTTAAGAACCACAGAAAAGTTGTATGTTTCATCATTGCTCCACTTTATCTTGGCTGGCTTCTCTCTTCCCCACAATCCTTCTGTAAGAGGATGTTCAGTTGACTACAGATGGGCTTTGGGTCCCCAATCTGCACTCCCACTCATTCACAATGATATGATTTTTGTTCCTTGATGTCTGATACCTTATCCCTTTGGCACATCATGATCACAATGGCTGGTGTGTTTCTTCCATGTGGGCTTTGTTGCTTCTGATCTAGATGGCCTCTTATTTACCCTCATGTCTTTAAAACCCCAGACACTATATATGTTTATAGTCAGGCACAACCAGCTTTCGTCACATTTACTTTTTTGGTTTTTTTTTTTAATTTTTTCTTCACATTTTCTTATGCACCCATTTATCTTCAGTGATTGCATCAGGAAGGTGAGCACACAATGATAAGATTTTTTGTTCTTTGATGCCTTATACCTGATTCCTTTGATACCCGGTGATCACACAGCCTGATGTGCTTCATCCATATGGGCTTTATTGCTTATGAACTAAATAGCTGCTTGCTTATCTTCATATCTTTAAGACCCTAGACACTGTATCTTTTCATAGCAGGGCACCACCAGCTTACAAAAAAGATATGTTAAAGCAGTCAGTGACTTGCAGTTTGGAGTTAGAAAGGGAATTGAGGCAGGGTTTGGGAGGGGGGGGGAACAGAAGGTGAAAAGCACATTGCCATCCTAGTGAGATTATAGATGAATATGAAAGAATGAGGGAGTAGGTGTCACTGGGAGAATGGTGAGTGAGGCTATAAAAGAAGGGATAACAAGTCCAAGAAGTGCTTTTGGCAATGTGAGGTAGGCATTGGACGGCTAACGATAAAAGTCCAAGCTGCTCATTAGGAGCAAGACAAGATGAGGCCTTCTGCTCTCATAAAGATTTGTAGTCTCAGAAACACTGTGTGGGGTCACTCTGACTTAGAACTGACTCAATATTCATGAGTTACTAAAAGCTCAGTGAGCCTTAGTGGTTCAGCTAAGTGCTCAACTACTAGCCCAAAGGTGGACAGCTGGAATTGACCCGGAAGCACTTCTGAAGACAAGCCAGAGTCAGCGTGAGTTGGAATTAACTCAGTGGCGACTAATCACAGCAATAGCAGGTCCATTTGGATCAGCAATAAAAAGAAAGACAGGTCACTCATCTTCTGAGTGTGGAGGGAAGTTTGCATGCAATTTTTGATCAGTAGCAAATATCACAAGGACAAAAGCAATGATTGTTAACATAGCAACAAGTGTCTGCTCTAAGACCCCTGGTGGCACAGTGTTGAAGAGTTCATCTGTTCACCAAAGATTGGCAGCTGGAACTCACCGGAGGCTTTGCAGGAGGAAAGACCTGGCTATTTGCTCCCATGATGCATTTACAGCCTAGGCCTCAGTTCTACCCTGCAACACATGGTCTCGACGAGTCAGCATTGACACGACAGCATCCAACTTAAGCAAAAAATAGACTATGTCATTGGCAAGGCCCCAAATGATTTTAAATTGTATCTCATGAATTCTTCAAGGTACGTAAAGCAAGTATTAAAAAGGAAAAGAGAAAACCTGCCATTGAGTCGATTCTGACTCAAAGCCACTCTATAGGACAGAGCAGCACCACACCTTTGCATTTCAAAGACTTTACAGCTCGAGTAGAATACCCAGTCTCATCCTTGTCCCAGGGAGCAACTGGTGAATTAGAACCACTGAGTCTGCGATTAGCAGCTCCATGAAGAACCCACAGCACCACCAGAACTGCTCGTCTTTTTTTCATTTTTTTTCAGGAAAAGAAAGAACTCAGAGCATGTTTTTTTTTCAAAGACAGTAATATTAATAAATAATAGAATCTGAACTGAAAAGTAGATTTGTTTAGACACCAAAAAATGCTCAGGTTCTTTGTGATATGCCTAGACGATTAGAGGGCTTCTCGCCTAGCCTTGTCTATAGCAACTTCTCTTTTTTTGCCATTTTTTTGGTCATCACTGCCCTCTAGTGGTCGTGGGAGCTTCCCAGCTCTGCTCCTGAGAGCCACCGCTGGATTTGAACCTCCAAGCCCGCTGGTCGCAGTCCCGCACTCAACCACTTACTCCACTGGGTCTTAGCCATAGCAACCTCTCTTATAGCTTAATGGGTTAAATCACAGAAGG
This sequence comes from Nesogale talazaci, assembly GCA_004026705.1. Lineage (NCBI taxonomy): Eukaryota > Metazoa > Chordata > Mammalia > Afrosoricida > Tenrecidae > Nesogale > Nesogale talazaci. The sequence goes on from PVJH01002805.1 coordinate 45,528, forward strand.
AAACAAAAAGCAAAGCAAAGGAAAGATGTATTCTCATTTCCATGATGGTTAAAATGACAAGATAATAATATAACACACAAAGTCTTTGGCCGCAAACATCAATACTCAGAAGGTAAATAAAAAAATCAAAGCGAGGAGTTTGTTTTTGATTGCTGGTGTTAGGAAGCAGCAGAATCGTAAATTGCATATGGTGGTTGTGTACAGGGAAAGAGAAGGAAAATAATAACAATAATAACAACAATAAAGGAACGACAGGAGGATAAAAGCTAAGATAGCATCTTCAATCATTAGAATGACCCCAGTTCAGTCCTTGCAGGTTTGCAAAGAAAGATCATGAAGCCAAATATTGGTGAAACTGAATGACTGAAGCATCAAACAATTACGGCAGAAAGAAAATGAAAATATTGGCAAGCATCACTCCACGAGTAAAACCAAATAATGAACCTCAACTGGGAAGAGCCATTCTAACTAGTAGACTAATTAAAATTTAAATGAGGAGCCGAATGGCATTTATTCCATTTGGCAATGAGCATCTTCACTGGAAGATATTTTTACAGAATCACCACACCTTGATCATTAAATAGATGAAAACACTAAGATGTGAATTTAATTTCATTAATAATAGTGGAAAAAACACTTAAGAGAATTGGAAAACTTTAAAAAAATGCACATCTATGTATATCAATGGACTATGAATAGGGACACGTGTATTGAGATTTTTAACCAAACAAAACAACCAGTTAGAATGGTGTGGAATAGTGGGAACCTTTAGGTCTACACCTTCTGCCACTTGACCCATAAATTGGATCACATATTAGAAATAGGACATTATGAATAGATCAGGTGGACAAGGCTTACCTAGGACTGTTTTATGGCTATATGCTTCTGAACTCATCCCCAACTCAAGGGTGGAGATGTAAGAATTATAGCAGTCTATTCACACTTGGTCAGTGTGGCAGTCAGCTAATCTGGTGTCAATTTGAGGATAGTTTAGGGGTGAAGCCTAGCCTGTCAATCTGGAGATAGCCAGTGAGACCTCTGTGTGGGCATGACTTTCTCTTGAGAATTCTAGGAAATCTGGCCGTATTCCCCCTTGCAGGTAAGAGACTGACTACTCAGTGTTGGGAGGCCGAGAGGGCTGGATGGAGGGAGAAGGTAGGAGACTCACTACTCAGTCCCTTGGAGATGCTCTATTAACAAAACACAAGGCTGACTCCCTGGAAGAGATAATAGCTGACAAGACACATAGCAGCATGCTGATAGACCCTGAGCCCTGGAACCTGGAGGATCCATGGGGAAACCCCTGCCAGTGCTGAGATACTTCTACCGCCATTGGATGCATATGACTTTAAACCCACTCACTGGCCTGTAATTGTCCTGGTGTCATTACTTGTGCTTCGTGAGTCTGAAGAGGGCTTATGGATTGGTATCAGACATATGGGTTAATATCGGTCTTATGACCTTGGATTGGCAGGGCTGGAATGTTTTCTCAATGTTCATTTGCTCTTGTATATAAACCTCTTTCTTATACACATATTCATGTTTATAAATTTGTTTCTCTAGTCTACCCAGACTAACAGAGCTAGGTTCAAACATTGGCCTAACCTTCACAGGAGGTGATTAGGCTAGGCTTTGGTTAACTACTAATGGGTGGGACTACCCTGTTTGTAGAAAACCCTGGATAGATTTCTAAGGCATACTTCCCAATTAAGACCACAGTTCTACTCTGACACATATAGGTTGCCTTGTCATGAGTTGTGGCAGACTCAATAGAAACTGGTCCTGGTACTTTTTCTGAATATCTATTAGGGGAAAGACAAGCCCCTCCCTCTATCTCCTACCTGCTCCCTCCATCCAGACCTCTCAGACTCCCAGCACTTCAAGAAGATGATTCTGCTATACACACATTTTCCAATGATTTTAACTAAAGTTATGCCTTCAATATGTCTGTCCATTTGAAGAAAAAATGCAATTTTCATTCTGAGATGAGAACTCACATCTATAATTAATATCCATTTCTTTTAGTACAGGATAATGGCATTGTGTGCCATATATCTGACTTCAAGACACAGACATCTTCTTAACTAGATTCACTGAAATCACAAGGGCATAGAACTCATGGTACTTTAAAGATAATCTTATTAAGAACATTAAGTTGAAATTACAAAGACTCCAAATGATTATGAAAACCGAAATGAAATATTCATCATGTAGAGGGAAAGTCAAAATCTTGTCCAAAGTTTTCTTTCACATATCTGATGGGTGCAGAACATCTCTAGTAATGGAGAACTCACTGGCAGTTTACAACGCAGATGTGAGAAAGCTCACTGTGTGCTTCACCTCCGGTTCTTTGTGCTCCTTCTAGAAGAAAGGCTATCCACTCTTCCACATCACCATCTTCCGAGTACCTAAGTGATATTCCATCACTTCTGCCTATGTGCACGGCTTGCATCTGCTCCTTGTGCTCAAGCAATCAAAATCCACATCTACAGACCATTTTCTCCCATGACCTCATTTCCTTTCCACTGCGACTGTTCTATTCTCTGCTTGTTTCCATATATAGGAGAAGTATTTCAGATGTGGCACCCCCAAACTCTACAGGACATCGAAAGAGAATCTGAAATCCGTGACAGATTAATTAAAGTTCTATTAGCAAGTCAATTGTCTCCCCTTGACCCTCCAACCCACAGCTACTTTCACTGTGTCATAAATGAAAGACCTGACTGACCATCTTCAGCCCTACCATGTTGGCTTTCGAGCATTACTATACTGAACACACCTGAGCTTTTTCCTCCCAGGCATATGGTTTTCCATATGCCTGATCTTAATTTCCTTGGAAGTAATTAACACATACATGAATGTAGACATATGTCAATGTATGCATATGACCTTCATACTTTTTCATTCAACATTCTCAGAGTCACAGATTCAAGAGCTTCTGAGAACACCATCCCCTACAACTCCACTCCATTCCTCTAGATAAGGTAGAAGAAATCAATGCCAAAGACGGGAAGCATTTAAAGTAAAGAATGTTATTTAATGAAACATGATTACTATTGGGGGCATGTACAGAATGGTAAGGGGTGACGCTCTTCTTGTCTTGTTCCTTTCTTTGTCTTAGGCCATTCCTTAATAATATTCTCTTTTGAATCATTCAAGTCTTACAGGCATTTGTATATTTAGAATTCAACATGTACTCTGGCGCAAGCAAACATTCCCAAACTGTCAGCTCCCCAGGAGGTGGTGTTCCTTCCGGAATCCCATGTTCTCAACAGAGGCCTTATAATTTAACCTAGTCATGGGACTTTTCTCAGCCCATTTCCTTTCTAACAAAATCGTGACGGACACTTTTTTTGAGTTGGACTGTAGAAAGTCATATAATCATATTAAACTGCTTCTTAGAGTCTCTAAAACAAGGTTATCTAGACAGTCAAGATTTTATTGTGGGCTTCAGATGTGCTTTAAGCAGATTCTTTAGTGCACTATTTGTTTTAAGCTTTATAATACCCATATGCAATTGGCTTTGTTTGCTTCTATTTTGCAAGGAAAGTGAAAAACTGAGAGTTTGGCCACTTGGCCTAATGTTCTCTCTAGCTCGTCAAAGGAGAGCCATGTGGAAGCAAGCTTCCTCTGATTCTGAGCACAATTTTTGACCACCAACCTGCACAGCCTCAAGCAAGGTAGTGGTTCGCAATGCCCACGGGCGGCTCTCTCTTACCAAAGAATATGCTCTAATGTGGAGTCTTAGCCTGAGCTCGCCAGAAGAGGACACTGAATTTAGGAGCAGGAAGTGCAGGTCAAGAGGCTCTTAGATGCCCCCCAACCTGTGCTAACTGACCTAAAGCAACCACTAGAGCCAACAGCTACTTTGTAGACCTTGACCAGCAATTCTTCAATGCCATCACAAGGGGTGCTGCACACAGGATTATTATTGTATTAAACCAAAGCACATGGTCTGCACTTTGGAAAATCTGGCAGCTATGACTTCTGCTAAGGATGAGGGTGGAACAGCTTGTGGATTTATTGCTTCACTCTCTTATTATTGAGCGCTCTCCTTCAAGGGTAGTCAATTTGACTAAGATGCAGAAACTGTTTGTGTAAGACTAGTATTTTTCTTAAAGGAACCATGGTTGCACATTAGGAAAGCACTTGGCTGGAAACAGAAAGGTCAGCAGTTTGAACCACCAGGTGCTCTTCAGGAGACAGAAAAGGCAGCCTGCTTCTATAAAGATTACAGCCTAGCAACCCCATGGGGTGGTTCTCTCCTGCTCAACAGGCTCATTATGAGTTGGACTGGACTACAGAGTTACTTGTTTCGTTGTGCTGTTGTTTTTTTTTCCTGGTACATTACTCTTTACTCTATGCCAAGAGTTCTAAAATGGCCAATGGTTTCTCCACAGAAAGCTTCCTTTGACAATGTGTGCCTGAAGCAAAATTTGTCTCAGAAAGATCTAGTTAGACATGGAGATTCTGATTTTACTGGCGGATGTTTGAAGAACTGTGTCTTTAGAATATACAAGATGTTGTAAGCCATTCAACAGAAGGTCAGCTCTGTCTGGTAATCATGCTGCTTTACTTCATGATGCAAATGATCATGGCCAAAGGAGAGTATTAAAGAAAATGATTCTTTAAATTGTCTTTAGAGATAAGGGATGGCGTGGTTAAATGCTCATCTAAAAGTTGTCTCAGATCAATCAGGTTTCACTTGATACTGCAGAAGTGTATTCCTCAACAGAAAATCACTAAGTAAACCTCCCTTGTGGACTGGTATTATGATTTTAAATTATGGCCATCACCCAGAATTTGAAAATGAATGTCGCATACATACATGTTGCTGATCAGGGCCACCAACGCAGACACAACTCATAGTGACGTGAGGTAGAGCAGAACAAAGCATCGCGTCGGCCTGCACCTTGCTACGTGGCCATCTGAGCTCCTTGTTAAAGCTACGGGGTTAGTCCTTCACCTGGAAGGTCTTCCTGGGTTTTCTGCTGACCCTCCCCTTTACCAAATGCAATGTCCTTTTCTAGTGACTGCTCTCTGCTGATAACATGCCCAGAGTACATGAGACAAAACAGTCTTCTCAGGAGCATTCTGGCTGTATTCTTTCCAAGACAGATTTGTGGGACAAAACATTTTGGAAAAGATGGAATTAAGATACAATGCAATTTTCCTTTGAACTTTTGGAAGTCTCCTTGCAAGTACAATGATTCTACAAGGGAATCTTCTGAGTATCTAAACCTTCTGGGTATCCAATAACTGTAACAGTCATAACCAACACCAAGTAACTTATTAACATTGTTACTGTTGTTTGTCTTATGGCCATTGAAAAGGGCTTCTTGTGAAGTGGCAAGTGTGGTTCTCAATCTAGGGTAGTTGTGCTCCTAGGGGGACATTGGACAATGCCTAGAAAGATAGGGTCACTGTGAGGCAGAATTGACTCAATGACAGTGAGAGGGGGGATATTTGTGGTTATCACAACTGGAGATGGTGGGGGAGTCTGCTACTGGTCTGTAGAGAGTGGTAGCCAGAAAACCAACTCAGCATCCTGCATTACACTGACCAACCCCCACCAAACACCACCATCCAGCCTGAAACAGCAGCAGTAATGAGATTGTGACCCTCTCCTCCACAGATGAGAGTGGGAGGAAGAAAGAGGGATGACAAGAACACCCAAAACAAATCTCTCCTACTTTGAGAATCTGCTTACGAGTCCAGCTGGCACCAACTCTTGTCCATTAGACATTCTTCTTTGAGGAATAGGAGTGTCAACACTTTTCATTTTATATCAAAGGGATGGGTTGTTAGAAATCTGCTGTTTGCATTTTTGTCTTTCTTTTTAAATGTATAGGAGCCATGACTGTTGGCAGATGTAATGAAGCTCTGTGGCCCTCACATTAATGGAAAATGAGACCTTCATTTTAAGGTGTCCAGGAAAGATTATACTAAAATGTGCTAATATAGATATATGTATACATATATCACGTAATATGTATCTCCTTTTCTTTGCAGTAAAAAATAACATACAATTACCATAAGATTTTATTTTGAAAAGCAGAAGCAAACAAGGTATGGCTTTTTCTTGTGACTCTAAAGTGTTTTTGAATTGCCTCATATGCATGCAAAAGATGGACAGCGAATATAAGGAAGAACAAAGTAGAACTGATGCATTTGAATTATTGCTTTTGAGAAGAATATACCACAAGCAGTCTAATAAATGAACAAATCTATCTTTTCAGATATAAGGCCAGACTGTTCTATAGATATGAGGCGGCCAACTTTTGACTCACATACTTTGACCATGTTCTCAGGAGGGACCAGTGCCTGGAGAAAGTTATCCTACTTGGTAAAATTGAGGTTCTGCCAAAAATAGGAAGACCCTCAGTGGCTGCAACCATGGGGTCCCCTTACTTATGAGAATGGCATGAAACTGACCAATGTTTTTTTCCTGCTGTTGTACACTGTGTCGGAACCCACTTGTCAACATCGAACAACAACTAAAGTGGATTAACAGCATTAGGAGTAAGAGTGGACTGTTGATGCTGAAGAATAACATTATAGTGAGTCGTACTCCCTTTTCAAGAAAGGATCACTTCCAAGGCGAAAGATGTTAACAGGCTCATTCTAGGATTGAACATGACTCCATAGCTAGACTCTGTACCACAGGCACTGAAGAAAGGATGGTTAGGGGGAAAGAATGTTGCAAAGGTCATTCTCCCTCTGCAATATTTGGCCAGCTTAAAGGAACACACCTGTAGCCTCTTCATGGAAAAAGATGGTCAAGGGTAGGAAACGTCATTTAGTCAAGTCAACGCTCAATCAGCATTTCCAAACAGTATTTGTGTGTTGTTACTTTTTCATGTGATATGCCTTCTTGAAACAGCCGTCTGACTGTGAAGTCGTCTTTTCAGAACGCCCATGGGGCCCAGAGTTCAGTAATTCAAAGGAAATGAATCACACGAAGCAAGGGTTAGCTGTCAAAACATCTGTTTGCAAAGCGCAAAGGGGGAAAACATGCCTGACATCTCTGGCTCTTTTGGAAGGGGTGGTCCCTGCTATCTCTGTGCAGGCCACCCTCCAACAGTCCATACAGGCAGGCTGATAATGTTAGGGCATCCTCTGTCAGGAGTGGGGAGCGCCAGGCCTTTTGGTCATATCAGGTTCATGAAATCACCAACACCAGCTCACCACACATTTCACCAAAGAGAAGCCATTCCAGCCATCACATTAGCTGTGAGCTAATTAAATGTTTGACCAAACATTAATGAAATGTTTGACCAAATAGAGCAGGCTAATTTGTAACTTGATCACTTGCTATGGCTCGCCAATTATGTTATAAGTATCCAAATGGCCCTTGGCAGAAAAAAATGTTTTCCAGCCCTGTTCTATGCAATGACAATCTTAGAAGAAATATGATCCAAGTTTTCTTAACAGCAAGGGTAGAAAGTCTGTGACTCATTACTTTGGGTAAAAAAAAAAACCTAATGATTAAAAAAGAAAATGTGTTTGGAAGAGTATACCACAAAACAACAAGAACAAAAACACACTCACTGTCATGGTTTTGAGTCTGACTCATGGTGACCCTACAGGACGGGATAGAAATGCCTCATTTGAGTTTCTGAGGCTGGAAATCTTTATGGAAGCAGATAGCCTCATCTTTCTTCCATGGAGTAGTGGGCTTGAATTACTGACTTTGTAGTTAGCAACTCAACTCCTAACTCACTATGCTACCAGGGCAAATGAAAGCAAGAGAAACCTTCAAGGGGACGGAATGACATAATAGCCACAGAAATGAGCGCACACATACCAAGAACTCCAAAGATGATGAAGAACCCAGCAGTGTCTTTCCATGCTGTTTCACAAATGATCGCTATGGGTCAGAGCCGACTCGATCACTAACAATGATAACAACATGCAAAATGCACGAGAATCCAAAGAATTTGTATGGAAAAAGTAAAATGTCTTATTATGCTTATATTGATTGCACTCTGTAAAGATAATATTTTGGATCCATTGGGAAAAATTAAAAGTTATTGCAACTCAATGTAAAGAAAACAAAAGTCCTCATAGTTGGACCAATAGACATCATGATAAATGGAGAAAATACAGAAGTTGTCAAGGATTTTATCTTACTTCATATCCACAATCAATGCTCATGGCAACATCAGTCAAGAAATCAAGAAACATACTTTACTAGGACACTATCTTGTATAAGATCTCTTTTAATGTGTTAGGAAGCAAGGATGCCACTTTGAGGATGATGGGTCATGTGATTCAAGATGCAGTATTTCTAATCACCTCATATGTGTGAGACAGCAAGGCAATAAATAAGGAAAACATCATAGAGTATCAGGAAACTCCATTTGTCTTAGGGGAAGTTCAACTACAATGTTCCTTAGGCTCACAGCTCAGGAGACTTGGTCTCATAAATTTTGGACATGTTATCAGGAGGGTCCAGGCATCATGCTGGGGAAATGAAGGTGAAAACGAGAAAGACACTCACTGAGATGAGTGGGCACCGTGACAATAACAAGGGGTCACAGTGACCTTTGTGAGGATGACTCTATAGCTCCTAAGCACACAGACAGCAAGGACAACCAATGTCACCTGTACTTCTGGGTATCAAGAATCTGCCCATAAGAGCATTTTTCAGTGACATACATGATCCACATTCTATTTCTCAAAGACTGCTCTGGACTTGTGGGCTCCTGCTTGCTTGATGGGTCTCCAAGTGGTATTGCCACCATGGCGTGAGCTCAGAGGCAGAGTTTAGCAGATTAAAGACTGGATTTCAGTGCTCATGCTCACACCTTCTGTCTGGCCTGACAACAAAATGTATTACAATATACAGGGGCTACAACTGGGCATTCCTGCAATAAATCAGAACGAGGGCACTGGTTAACATAGCTGTCCACAATGTTTTCCTCACTTCACTGGCAAAATAAAAAAAGCTTATTTCCCCGCCGCCAGTGATGAGAGACTTCAATTGGGAAAAAGAAAACCTTTCTAATGTTTACTACATGGTAGTATGAGCTAGTCTGAAGGGGTAGATACTGGTTCCTCTGGGTCTGAAGGGAGGTGGAACTTCAACCTCAGCCATGAGAATTGAACCAAGGGGACTCTCACTGAACTGGAAGGCAAGAGTCTCTTGGGCTGCGCCAGACTCTGATCAACAGGCTGGAAGTACATTTCCTCTCTTCAGAGGAATGAAGGCAGCATGCAAAACCAAACATATACACACACACACACACACAGCAAAAACAGGAACAGATCCCTCCGGATGTTGTTTTGGGGGACATGGACAACTGCTGCTGCCTGTTGCTCAGAATGCTGTCAGCAAAGTGCGTCCAAGGTCAGTCATGTACAGCTAATGAAATGACATCTGGCTTTGCCCTCTCACGCAGTATTTGAAGCAAAACTTCCATGAACAAAATGACTCACGAGGGTTTTCTCCACGCACAAATGAGGGAGGTTCTTCCGATGGCAGTGGCTGATAAATTGACTCCAATTCACCGGGATCCCATGTGTGAAGTGTAGAACGACTCCACAGGGGGTCTAAGCTGTGGTCTTTCAGAAGCATGTCACCCAGTGTCTTCCCAGTTGCCTTGGAATGTATTTGACCTGCCAACCTGTGTCAGTCGAGGGTTCAATCATTTGTATCACATAAGGACTCCACAGAACATTTCCCATGCTATCTAGTCAACAGAAAATCTCCTGTTTTATGAAAACAACAGTCCCCAGTCTAATAATAATCTCAACTTGCATGAAATTGGCACCCCAAATTCACTCTGTAAATGGAAGACTTGCCATGGTGAACTTGCACTTACATGACAATGAACACATTCACGGTATCTCAGAATCCACGAGAGGGCCCGGGGATCGCCCTGTAATAGTCTTATGGTGTTGAAACATATTTTGTGCAGGTGCTGCACAGATACCTTTTATGAATGCTGTCAGTCGTCTTCCCTACATGACTAATGGAAAGTGCATGCTATGGAAATCCCATCAAAGAGCAGGGGACCTCAGAGAACTTGAAAAGTCCATCTGTTTCAACAGAAGGTAGAGGTGATGAAGTTCGTAGAGACAGATGAACACCAAGAAGATATCAGTGAAGGATATTGAACATAGCCTGGACTGTCAGAGGAAAAAAAAACAAATCAGTCTGATGAGAAATGCAATCAGAACATTCCTTAGGAACAGAGATGACAAGGCTGTCAAGAAAACATGAAAAACTCCATCGTGTCTGGCCAAGTCTGTGAAAACAAGAGAACCCCCCCTAATGAGACCAACTGATAGAGTAACCTCCACAATGGACTCAAGCCAGTGGATGCTCATGAAGGTGGCACAGAAGTAGGCAGCATGGAGTCGGAGCCTACTTGGCAGTACTACCAACATGCCCCCATCTATGTAGCACACATCTTATTTGAAAGCTTATACACAGTGATGCTTGCTGCAGTAGAGAAGAAAGGCATATTTTGTTTGATTTTCATGATATCATACACTGCACACAAAGCTATGGATGTGTTGATGAAATGCCAATTTGGAAATTACACAACAAAAATATCATTTACGTTGTACAGAAACCCTTTGTGGATGGTTAGTGAGTCTTCTGTGAGAAACATATGTGAAGCTTTCAATAGGATGGGAATGCATTCGTTCTATTGCTATGTATATAAAGCTAGCTAGGCTTCTGAACTCTACACATGCCATTCAACATGAATATTCTACTGGGAGTGGATGGGGTCCAGTGAAGAAGGGTGCAGGTTTGGTGAGCACAAATAGCCATTCATTTTATTAGAAAGGTATATTTACTTGGGGCTGATTAGTCATGTGGGTCAACATTAAAGCTTCTCACTTGGAAATCATAATTCCTTTCAATAGAGATATAGCCACATGTGACTAAAGTCAACAGTGAAAAGGCTGGGAACATCCCACAGATGTTATCTATGCATTACAGGAAACGAAGAGTGACGGTGATTTCTGGGGGATCCATGGTCACTCCAGGCGTCAGGATGCTACCATCCTATTGGGAAGTTCAAGGGTGGTCCTAGAACACGATTCTCAACTCTGGCTATGCACTGAAAGCACTTGTGGGGCTTTATAACGAAAAACACCAGCCCAGGTGCCATCAGCAGTGTGGTTCTAAAGTGTGTCCCAGTTTGAGGGCCGCAGGGCTACGGTTATGTTTATAGTGTGCATCTTGGATGCTTTGGACTTCCTCTCAGGAAGACACTGGAAGGAGATGGAAGAATCGTCTCACACTGGCAACATGGAGACACAGGTCCAGGAAGCAGGGGCCATGAATCATGAGTGTGATGGTAGCTTGTGGTCAACTGGGCAATCTTCTGGGCAGGGGCAGGGCTTGATCAATAGGCCTTAGTAGCTAGGGAAAGCTTTCTCTCTGCTTTAAAATGTGAGCTTTGAGAGAGGACCAGGTCACCTGGTCTAGAAGAATTTGTCTAAGAGGTTTCTGAGTCTCAGCCTATGGACATATTGACTCAGATAATCCTCTCTGATATGGGCCAGTAGGTGCAGTCTAGGGTGTTTAGCAGCATCCTGAGTCTCTATCCAGTAGATGCTAGTAATACCCTACCCTCAGTCATGATAAACAGCAGTGTCAGCGGGCCTAAAAATTGCCCCATCAAGTGAAAATTACACTCAGCTGAGAACCCTGAACCAGGTGAATGGAAGGTCATTGCATGGAACCCCTCAGTTTCAGCCAGCAGAGGTCTCAGCATCAGAAAGTGGACAAACATCTACAAATGGGAGACCCTTTAGAGGCTGTCAGGATTTTAGTGTGAACATCCCACCAGGGCTCTGCAGAATGGGACCATGAGGAGGACATGGGCTGAGAGATTGACTGAAGGCCAGAGGGTCTGTGGTAACCAGACCCAAAAAAAGGCAGTTCAGCCTGGTATGGTATGGCACGGGCTACGTTGCACACCAATTTGCATTCTAAAAATCAGTGATTCAAGACATATTTTGAGATAGTCAAAGGTCTGCGTCTAGACAATACCACTCAGTGCTATGAAGCGATTTGTCACAACATACTTGTCCTTCTCACTTTCCTCATAGATGCTGTGTTTCTGGATACGTCCAAACCCTCACACAGACCCTCTTTTGGCAGCAGGAAAGCAATCCACTGGCACAAGGTTGGAGTCAGTCCTGTGCCAATCTGAGGCCAAACTGCTTTCTGGAAGGTAATGAGTCAAGGACACCTTCTCTGCATTGTTTTCGGTAAGCTGGGAAATGTTTCTCATATCTATTGTTCCCACCATTTGAAAAGCTATTACTGATGCCAGAAAATTCCAGGAACAAAATAAAATTAAGGATGCTGCAGCTCAAAACAAAACCCAAATCGCCTTTTAAAAAAATTAAGGGGTTGCTCTTAGAAATATAAAAATCTGATTGCTAGAGTCATGTTATTTGTCTCTTTCTTCTGTTTCAAAAGCAATATTTGTCTGATCCCAATCTTTGAATTTATGGGAGCTTCTACTGGCCCATGCAATTTATATTCCAATGAAACATTGCCCTTTGGGAAGGTACTCATTTGGCAATAGCTCACAGACTTCGGCAGGTGCACTCAGACCAAAGCGAAGGATGATGGGATCCGAAGAAAGAATGCTGTGCTTTGATCGATATCCGCATGACTACTTCAGTAAATACACAAATGAGCCTGTCAAGCCCAACTCAATTATTGGACACCCCTGCTGTTTCCATCACATTGCTCATCATAATCTTAAAAAAATCAGAACAACTAAAAACACATACACAAAAACAAATCACCTGTCTTTTCATTCTGTGGCTATGTACAGGGAGGAAAGAAAGTGTGATGAGCTGAAATAACGGCAGTGGGGGTGGGGGGGAAATGACATCCCTCATGCACTTATAGACCTAAAGCCATAGCCAGAGGGGAGGCCACCACCACACAAAGGCAAGTCTATGAAATAAGCTTCTCATAAAGGACAGCTACTGAATATTGTCCACTAAAATCCAACAGTGCTATCCCTAGCACATTGCTAAAGTGCAGTTCCCAGCCTCCCTTGCAGGTGTTGGGAATACACGTTCCCATTCTGGATAATCGTGCTGAACGAGCCAGAGATGAGTGTGCAGCCTTGTGACCTTTCATGAGTTCTCCCAGACAGCACCCTCCTCCCAAATCAGAGGGGTACTTACTCACACTCAGCAAACCACTGCCACTGAGTCTATTCTAAATCCCCGTGGCGCCATAGGACAGAGCAGAACGGCCTCTGTGCATTTCCACAGGTGCACATCTTTACGGGAGCAGAATGTTTCCTCTCTGTCCATTGGAGCACCTCACAGGCTCGAACTCCTTGCCGGTTTTGTGATTAGTAGCCCAACTCACTAGGACACAAGCAGGGGAGAACCGTCCTGCTGGGTGGCTGAGACTGGAAGTCGAAAGTTCCATCATTCTCCTGGGGTCCTTACGAGAAGGTCCAAAATGAGGGGGAAGTTCCCCATGCAGGGGTTGGCTAGATTTTTCTCTCAAGGGTCGGAGTGTAAATATTTGAACTTTCCAGGTAGCAATCACTCAATTCTGCTGCTAGAAAGTAAAGGCAGTCATACACAATATATAAAATAAGGAATGCGGTAACTGAGTTCTGATAAAAGTTCACTTATCATTAACCTTTAATATGCCATAAAATACTACTCTATGGATTTTTTTTTCAAACACTGAAAATATCACACACATGCTGAATCCCTAGGCTAACGTTTGCTGCCTCCAGGATTCTAGGTACTTCTATGGCCTCATGAAGAAGATCACCCCATTCTTCTGCACTGGATGAGTTCCTGAGCAAGAAGTCCTTTTTTATCACATGATGACTGAGTCTGTGAAGCAGTTGCACTTCCTGAAAGATAAGTAATAGCAGTATCTCTATCATAGTGAAATGAACAGGTAGACTACAAATGGTTCCCGAAATGAACAAGCATTCCTTGGAGAAACACAAGCTCTCCCCACTATGTCCTTATAATTAGCTCCAACCACCCAAAAGCCCCTGAGGTTAAGGTTTCTTTGTGATTCTTAAATCTACAGATTTTGCTTCCTTCCTCTGGCTACCCTTGGTCCTTTGAACACCTGACAAGGACAGTCTGATAGAATTGTTGTTGTTATTGTTGTCATAGAGTGTGTTCTGACTCATAGCAAGCTATGCATAACCAAAGGAAACACTGCCCAGTATGACTGTAGTCTCATAATCATGGATAGCTCTGCTTGAACCCATTGTTTCACTGTGTTAATCTCTATCATGAATAGTCGTCTTTTTCACTGATCCTCTTTACCAAGCAAGCATGATCCCTTTCTCCAGGGACTGGTCCTTCCTAATACCTGTGGAAAGTATGCAACACAAAGTCTCCTCATCCTCTAGTGTAAGGCGGGTTCTTGCTGTACTTCCTCCAATAGAGATTCATTCATTCTTCTTGCAGTTGATAGTATATTCACATCAATTCTCTTCCAAACTTCCTTATTCAATTGTTCGGCTTTCGCATGCATAAGAGGCGACTGAAAATATCATGGCTTGGACCAGGCACACCTTAGTCTTCAATGTGGTATCTTTGATTTTTTAACATCTTAAAGTGGACCCTTTTGCAGCTAATTTTTCCAATACAATAGGTCATTTGATTTCTTGACTGCTGCTTCCGTGAGTATTAATTTTGGATCCAAATAAAAGGAAATCTTTGGGATTTTCAAGCTTTTTCCATTTATCATTATGCTGTCTATTGGTCCAATTCTGAATTTGGGAGGTATCCTATCAAGGACCAATTTATAATGGATACCTAAGAACAAAAATGGTACTTACATTATAGAGATTAGTCTGATTTCATTCCAGGCAATGCCCTCCTACAAAGGTCACATGTGGTTTACATATACTACAAATAACACATATACAATGCCAAGTACAAAGAAATTACTTCCCTCTCTGTAGATGGGGCCACAAATGGCACCGTTTCATGTCCTGGAGCACACACTTTCCTAAAGCGCCATAATTACACTATTGAAAAAATGTTTTAAAAGACACTGTAATTATGCCCTCCAGCATCCTTGATTTTGCATATTTTATGACTGCATTGCTAATTTTAAAGGGAATATTTAAAGACAGTAAAAGTGTATAGAAATGATTCTTTAATACAAATATTTATAGTCAACAGAAGATTTTTAGAGTGTATTATCTGAGAACACACAGTTTTGGATTTTTTCCCCCAAGAGGAAGTCCTTTTTGAAAATTCAAATGACTATTAATGATTCTTAAATATGTATACTTTTCCTATTTGAGAAGCAAACAGTTATAAGAATACACTAAGGATAATAAAGTACAACATATCACAATCAGATAATGATAGCACATTTTGAGTCTATATTGTGGCAGATATTGGGGCGCCTATGTGCCTTTTTAAAAGAAAGCTTATCAATCATCTATAGCAGACTATAGATCATATATATATAAGGCTTAATTTTATGTGGCTGGAGTTGGCAAACTTTGCCTGTAAAAGATCAGCTTGTAAATATTTTCAGCTTCCAAACTGTGTGGTTTCTATTATAATTACTCAGTTCTACAGTTGTAGCATAAAAGGAGATATGGGCAATATATAAGCAAGTGATCATGGGTATATGTCAACCAATCAAATTTCACTTATAAAGACAGACCCCTTACCTGGCTGTAGTTCACCAAACCCTACTGTACAATTTCCTAAGGACACCCCAAAACAGCATGCTTTAAAAGTGACAGATTTCCCTCTAAAACCATTGGCTCATGTCTGTAGGAAGAACAGTCAAAAATCTCTCATTTATTAGGATATACATAATGGCATGGTTATTTTCTTAGAAATTACTAGAAAGTTTGTGTCAAGCTCTTACTTTTCCCACCAAAAATAGATTTTTTTCCAAAAGAATAAAACCATGAAGATTGGTGAAGATGAACAAGATCTGAGTAGATAAGAATCTTCGGAGCCAGTGCCGAGGAGAAAAGGGCAGTAGAAAATATTCTAATGCAGAATTTCTCAGAAACCTTTGGGATTCCTATTTAAACATAATCTTCCCTTCTGAATAAGTCAAAAAGTAATATAGTGTAAAATATGTTAGCACAAGCCATTGATACAGACTTCAATTAGCAATATTTTAATAAAACGTCTTCCCCAGGAGTCTGAAAGATATTTGTGCAAAATGTGAACAGAACTACTAAAACAGACCAAGTCTGATTGCCAACATGAAATATAGTGCCAAATGATCCTTCTCAGGCTGACATCTCATTCATGATCAGGATGAATGAAGCATGTCTGAACAAGCTCAATCTGGTTTCTGATACAATTGCGAAACCAATGTATGCATAAAAAGGGGAACATTTGCTGTACTTATATAGATTTCAAAAATGATGAAAAATGTATTTCTTAGATATACAAATAAGCTATTTTTCCATCTGTAGCTAGGTTGATACAATTCCAAAATATTTTAGAGTATCAGTTTGATATTATCCGGGCATAGGAAATGTCCTTATATAGAGAAAAATAAAAACTTTAGAGTCTTTGTTATTTTATTGTGTGGATCAAGGTTTCTCAACCTTAGTACTATTGACATTTGCTTTTGGGTAACACTTTGTTGTGGGGACTGTATTCTGCTGAGCAGCATCCCTGGCCTCTACCTACAAAATGTCAGGAGCAGCTCCTCCACTCCAATTGGGACGACCCAGAAATGTCTCCAGATATGGCCAAATGCCTCCTAGGGGAAGCATATTTCCTGGTTGAAAAGGGTTGCTGTAGATCAATGCAAGTCCTTAAATTCATTAGTAATTAATAGCTGTCAACATGGCCCATGGAAAACCCATCCTGTGTGTCAAAAATGCTAATATTTAGCAAGATTATCACACATATGAATGAATGAATGAAGCGATGGATGGATGGATGATGAACAAATAAGTGGTTAAAATAAGCTACTACCAGGTTGAGTCCTTCAACTCATGAAAATCCCAAAATAGAGATTAATTCCTATGAGTTTGATCAACACTAAACTTAGAGCGCAATCCTGTTTCAATTGGCCACCCAGCAGTGCTCAATCCCTTAACAGCTCTTTAGCATGCAACTTCCCCCCACTCCCCAAGTCGGAAGATTGTTGTCCCATCGCTTTGTGTGATTTTCTAACACCCAGTCCCACTGCTCCCGAAAGTGTTATGTTGACTATAATTGCATTTTCAATGAAAGTGAATGTATTTTTATTGTGCTTCAAATACCTCCTAACACCCCTGGAGATGGCCTGAGGTGTTCCAGGAAGCTGCAAACCAGGGCTGTCAGAAAGAGTGGGGGAACAAAACCAAGCGTGACTCTGTAGCCTCCATCCATCTGTGGCTGTGGCCAGTCCTTGAGCACCTCGAAGCAGGCAGATGCTGTCGAGCTCGTCTTTTCTGCTGGGGTCATATCTTGCCTTGAGGACTGACTCCGCTGCACTTTTTAATTAATCTGTACTTTAGAGATTCTGATGAAAGTCCTCTATTGTAAAATGTCAGCAGAGTAATTTAGCCTTAGCACAGCACTCTCTTTGTCAATAACACACACACATGCACATGTGCATGTACACACAGCCATAATAGTAAACGGAAGCCTGCGGTATCGCTTGAAGAATGTTGCATAGATGCAACTCTGTGCAAACCCTGAAATAGCCACATATACATATGTGCAGACACACCTGCACTGAGTAGCTTGACTAGCTGCCCCCGTCCCCACGCCCCCTTTGCCATGATACTGAAAGGAAATCCTCTGCATAGCTTGGCTGGCCGCCAGTCCACTCTCTCTCACTGGTTACAACGAACCCCAAAAGGCCATTCACAAATCTGAAGAAGGGAAGTCCCTCAAGTGCAACAGCCAGCTCAGAGTTCAGTTTCCTGAACTCTCATTCCCTGGAGGATGATGCAGAGGAAATAACAGGCGCTCTCTCTTGGAAGAGGCCATTGGATTCACCAAGTCGTTGAATATTTCACATGTGCCATGACTATTCTAACTACCCTATGAGAATACAAGATGGACAAAGTACAAGTCCTGTCTCCAAGAAGTTCCCTTGCCTGGTTTACACAGCACTCCATTGACTGACATGACTGGCCTCTCCTTCAACTAGCTCTCCACCATTTACTGTCTTCTCCCAAAGACTCAGCCAAACCCCACTGCTTTAGCCCAGTTTCCAAGCACACTTGGGGATAGCTGCCCCTTCCCCAATTTGAAGCTTTGTAACAAGAGTCCCCAATGAGTAAACTAGGCTTAATTAATGCTTTCAGGAAGAATGAAACATCATCTCATAGGAGAATGGTGATGGCTAGAGTTATAAAAAGAATCACATGAAATAAAAGACTGTTTGCACTGCTCCTCAAAAATATAGGGTTGCCAAATCAAATATAAGAATCTCGGGCTGAGCCCCGGTGGCGTAGTGGTTGTGCGCGGGACTGCGGCCCACTGGGATGGAGGTTCAATTCCAGCAGTGGGGCTGGGCCTCCTACTCCCACCACCAGAGAGCAGTGATGCCTCCCCCCCAAAAAAAAAAGAATCTCAGATAAGTTCGAATTTCAGGAGCCCTGGTGGTGCAATGGTTAAGCATTCGGCTGGAAACTGAAAGGCTGGTGGTTCTAACCAACCAGTTGCTCCACCTGAGAAAGCTGTGGAAATCTGTTTTCATGAAGATGTGTTGCCTTGGAAAACTTGGGGTCCTCTAGGGTTGTCAGAACTACTTTGACATGCCGTGTGCATCATCATCACCTCTTAGCACTTGGTCTCCCCATAATTGCAAGTCCTCCAAAAGCATTTATTTTGCAATGTATGGCATTGAAATAAGCAGGCAGGAAAGAGGCCACTACTGACCTCCAGAGACTCGTTTTCTTTGATTTTCTTTCTGAATTGGCTCACCAACGAGCTGGAGAGATTTGAAGTTGGTGTGCTTCCCATTGATACACAGCCCACATGCCGTCTGAATCATTTTGGACTCAGTTTGCCAGCATTTGGGACCTCTACCCTTTATGTACCTGATGGTTGTCCTGGCCAGTTCCAGAGACTTGGGTTCTCATGCGGGTGATGGTAGCGTCCAAGGCTTACTTGGAGCTAGTAGGGCTAGAAAGGATCCCTGCCTGAAGCATCCCTCCTTGAGTGATATCTGTATGCACATGAAAGGAAAACAGCTGGTCTGCTCCATCTGCAGACATAATTTAATCCAACTGAATGGAAGTCTATGAACTAGAGTCAAGGGGTCAGGAATAACCTTCAGATAAATCAAACAGCAGGGGCGGGGGTGAGGCACAGAGATGCTTACAGAACAACAGCTATGAGAAAAGACATCGATGATGAATTTTCAGTAGAAGGTAAAAGACAGAAGCACTGGACAGGAAGGGTCAGGAGCACTGAACAAAACAGAGGGTCTAGAGAAATAAGGACTGAAAGATGACTGGATTTTGCACAGAGGCTTCTTGGTGACCTTCAAGAGAGGTGCTAGGATCAAACAGCAGACTAGAAGGCAACTGGCTGAAAATTAAGGAAAGATTAGGAGGAGAAGGATAGAGGAGGAGAGCAACAGAAGCAGCTGGTTTGCTCCAGGGTTTGGGCAAAGCAGTGAAGGAGTGAGTAGTGTTGGTAGCTTTAGGGCGGAATCAAGACTTTTCAAAAATGAGGGAGACCCATGTGTCCTTATTGCCTGGGAGAAAGGCAAATCCACAGGGAGAGGGTGAAGACGAATATAAGGAATAGGACAAAGGAGATGGCAAGGAGCATTGAATTAGAATGGGGGAGGGAAGGTACTGTGCAGGAGAGGCCGGTGGATGGGGGACGCACAGGGACCTTGTGAAGGGTTGGTGTGAGAAGGATTTTCAATGTAGAGGAAAGGGAAAATGGAATGGAAAGACAGGAACACATCAAGAGCATAACTGATGGCGGGAACTGCACTGGATTCCCCATAGCTGACATTATTTCATTTCATGCACTTAACATGCTATGACCTAAGTATAATTCTCATGACAGAAAAATAAATTGAGGCTCATAGGCATTAAACCAATTTCTAGGGTAGACCCAGAATTTAAACACGAGCCTCCACAATCTCCCAGACTTTAACGCGTAATGAGACAGAAAGCACAAAGAGATGTTACTGGAAGAAAAAGCAAACCCAAATCTTTGCCCACATCACAGTTTTAGCCTCTATGAAATTTATCACAAATTCCCATGTGATAAATACTGCCAGAATGCCTCCTGCCAATTCTGCCAACTTGGTCTTATCTCCTTTCTTGTTTTTAAAAAGATAACTACAAAGGGAACAGCTTTCATGTATAAAATTTGATAGATGATTGGTGCAGACAATAGATAAAAAATGAATTAATCTTCCACTTAACATAATGAAAAATACACAATAAATCCTCCAACTGATAGTGCCTTCTAAAGACGAGAAAGTAAGGCTGCAATCCACTTCAGAAATGCATTCTTCATCTTTCTTTGGCAACAAAGACAAGGTAATAAAGACCCCATAGACTCAAGGAAAAGACATGCTGATCCAATGGTCTGAAACCTTGCATACTCACCCTTCAAAATTTTTCACAAATGAATTTTTAATATTTCATAATCTTTTTGAAAAGTGAACATTAACCTTTGACAAGCCCATTCAAGCTGTATAAGAAACCCCAAGTGTGTTTGTCTTTCACCTGAATCCTAACAACTCAATGTACTCAATATCGCTTATGCAAAGATCAGATTAACCACTAATGTCAATGTTAGAAATTCTAGAATGCATCAAGTGTGCAAGATTCATGCCACTTATAACTATAATGCAAGGATGCATATCAAGAAATGCCGAGTCTATAACTGACCTTAAAGAATGGCATCAAGTGAAACAACAGGTTTCACTGAAAAAGCTCATGACTACATCAGGAATAAAAGACATAATTCTTAATCTAACCCACATTTTATAGGCTCTTGCTCCCACAACCATTGAGGAATCTACAGTTCCTTATAGAGAAGACTCTAATTACCTCTAGGATCCTCCAAAAGTGTCTACAGAGGCCCCTGAGTAATCTCAGTTCATCTCCAGGCAGCCTTCACCATTTATCCCTCTCCTGCCTATACATCTTTGTGGAGGTCCCTCTGCAGTGCCTACAAAGGCTGTGGAGATGCTACCATCAATCCACCACTAGGTACTCCTAAAACCACTACCAAATACCACCAACCTCCCATACTACCATCAGACTGTTGCCATGAGACACCTGCCTACGACATCTCCTTGAAATGCCACATGGGCTCCAGAATCATCAATGTGCTACAGTCACACTATATTTGATGGCTCTCTTTCTTGATGGCATTTTGTCACAGGACATCTAACAATGTTTCTTTACATCCTTTCTTGTCTCCCAATTCAAACATAGCATTCAGATTTTAATGCAGGGAAGCCTCTCTCCACAAGTCAGTCACTTTCTGCATGCCCTTGGAGCAGAGGTCCTGGCTACCTTTGTTCTGGATTAACTTTTCAAGATACTTATATAAGGCCAGTGTATTTCTCCCCAAAGTAGAGAGTAGGTTTGCTTACTGTCTCAGAAACCATATGTGTTTACTGTCAATGGCAGACAGTCGAGAGAGAGAGAGAGAGAGAGAGAGAGAGAGAGAGAGAGAGAGAGAGAGAGAGAAATTGAAACTACTTCGCCTGAGAACCATCAAGGCCTTTTTGTGTCACCTTATAGGAACTGAGGCTCATGGAGTCAATACAAATACCGTGGCTACTGTTATTGCTGTGAATAATGCTAAACTGTCCTTTGTCTCTGTACAAGTGGCTCATGTTTTCTGCCAGCATCCATGACGCGGAGGTTGGTTAAGTTATAAGTAAAATATCTTCAGACCCTTCACCGTTCTTAACATTTATATTTAGAAATGTGCTCTCTGGGAGGAAGACCTAAATGCAAATGGTGGATCTGGATGTAAGCCTTATTCCTCAGGACAACTAAGACTTGACATTGATACCAATACATCTTTAGAAGTGTACACATACACCCTTGATATCTTAAATTGACTTATGAGACAAAAATACTAATGACATTCAAGCAACTAAGGGGTTCAAACTTTCTGAGTGCTAACTATGTACCAGGCATTGATTACATCTTTTAATGTTCACACCAACCCTCAGAGATAGTTAAGCTCATCCCAATTCAGACAAATTAACCCTATATGCAATGCAATGGGCACAGTCCCCATGGTCTGACCTCCAGAAGTACACACCATGTGGATTCAGGTATGTGTCACTATTTCTTACTTCTCTCACTTATTTAGTTCTAATCCCTCATTTTTAACACCTGTGAAAGGGATCATATCTGTGAAACACAAGGGAACTCATAAATATTGTGAAATTACTAGGCAATGTATTCCAAGACAAAGATAGACTTCTTTGGTCACATGCCTTTGGGTCACACTACTCCAGAAAACCCCATTCACTGCTGCTAGTTCTGTATAGAAAAAAGAAAGATGCAGCCCTTCATCTGAGCTATGTTTGTTTGTTTATTGTTCTCATCTTATATTTTCGGTTGAGCTAGAGAAGTTAACAAAAAGAACAAGAAACATTTTCCATTGATCCAGAATTACATGCTTCTTATTTTTTAAAGCACTCTGGCTCTTTAGAGAAAGTTATTATTGATTAAGTTTTAACTTCACTCAGCTATCCAGAGTGCTGTGATGATGTCCATCCATCTTTACTTAGTTGTGGCTAAACAACTTTGGACCAATTTATGATGAATGGGAAAACAGTCCTGCCTTCCACTTATTTGCTATAATGCTTCCTTCTATTTCCTCCTCCCTAGGGTACATTAGCACTCACTTATACACACAACCTTGCTGTTAATAAAAAAGATTTATGTGCAAGTAGGATTTTATACCTTCCATCAAATGTTTACTTAAGGAGGCTTTACTGCATAAAATAGTATCGTAACTCTGTGCCAAAGTAGATTTATCTTTTTAAACCCATTTCTTATCTTCCTATACTCCAAATTTTAGTCTGTCATGGGGATTTCAGTTTCCACAAAAATTGTGACTTAGCGTGCTGTTGTCTCATATGGAGACACCCAAGGAAAGCGAAGTGCTAGAGTATTACTGTTAGATGCATAGAAACTTTAGAAACATAGTTGCTTCTCAGGATATAAAGAAGGTACCATTTTATTTAGAGACTATCTTTGGTATAATAGGGTATATACAAACCAGAAATGAACATTCCCTATGGTGTATAAGCCATTTGGGAAATAAAGCTATGATATATATTAAAATACATTTTAACCACCAGCACCACTAAAAAAATAAACACACTTTAAAAGTTAGTAACGCTCTTCATAGATGTTGATTTTCAGACAACAATCCAAATTAAGATAAAGGAAAATTGGTATGACAAGAGAGGCACACTACAAAGCACACATCAGGAGCACAAAATTGGAGCCAATTTAAATGCCTTACAAAAGGCATGTGCAGTCCTCTCACAAACCAGGCGAGACCAAAGAGTAAAGAACAGAAGGAAATACAAGAAAGGAAAACACTGTTACTAGCCTAGGAAAGCAGGGCATAGTTTTCTTCTTAAGTCTCGATCATTGCAAAATTGTTTTCACAGCAAAGCTAATTATAGAATGAAACAAGTCTACCTGAATTTCTCCCTCTCTTCTTTCAGCCCTTCTAAATTCTGTTCATTTAAAACATCCAGTTTAAGTTTCCTTTTTTTAACCATATGCCTTCGATCTTTATTATGTGGAATGTATGAAGACATTTATGGTTGTGACTAGGCACGCGACTGGTATCTATTTAGTAGAGGCTAAGGATATTAGTAAACATCCTATGGTGTACACAACAAATCCCCATAATTTAGAACTATTCAAAATGTCAGTAGTGCCAACATTGATAAGGCCTGCATTAAAGTATGCATTTAATAAGTAATAAGTCACTGGGCTTATAAAGACATATCATGCGAATTTTGATGTCTTTTCTTCACCAAGGATATATTTCCCAACTACTGACCCTTCTTCTTTGTTTCCACATTTTTCATTCAAATCATGGGTAATCATCAATGCATACTGAATGCATGCTTGATCAGTTTAAGGCTGTAGAAGTTGGTAAAAAGTCTTCCATATCTTGAAGAAAAAGGAAGCACTCACTCATCTATGCCAAGACATTTATATGGAAAAGCGTTACCAGGTCAACCAAATGGAAGAGGTCATATTTGTGCTGATTCCAAAGAAGGATGAGCCAATGGAATGTGGAAATTATTGAACCATATCATTAATATCACTTGCAGGTGAAATTCCCCTGGAGAGAACTAAAAAATGGTTCCAGCAGTATATCGGCAGGGAAGTACCAGAACTTCAAGTTTGACTCTGAAGAGGTTGGGCAACAAGAGATATCACTCATGATGTCTAATGGGTCTTGGCAGAAAGCAGAGAATAGCACAATGAATACCTGTGTTTTATTGACTATGCAATGGCATTTAATGGTGTGGATCATAATCATGAATCACATCGAGAAGAATGGGGATTCATTGTACTCATGTGCAATCTGTACACAGACAAAGTGTTCATCAGTTGCTCACACAGAACAAGGGGATACAGAATGGCTTAAAATCAAAGAAGGTCTTAAGTAATTATGGTTATTTCTTTTTACCCAACTTTTCAATCTGTATGACGAGCAAATCATTTGAGCAGCTGGACTGGTGACAAACAACAAGGCATCGGGCATGGAGGAAGATTTATGAATGACCAGTGATATACCAAGGTCACCATCTTACTGCTGAAAGTGAAGAGGATGTACAGTACTGCCTGCTGATGGAGTTTCGAAGCCCCAGTATGACTTTCAGCTCTACATAAAGAAAATAAAACCCCCTTACCACTGGACCTAGCAGCAACACCCTGATAAATTGAGAAAAGGTATTGTTACGGAATTAAATGCCCACAGAAACAGTCAACAAGAAATCAAGTGAAAAATTGCATTAGGTGATTCTGTTAGCAAAGCTCCTTGAAGTGTTAAAAACAAAGATGTAACTTCGAAGAGTTAGGTGCGTCTGACCTAAGCTATGGCATTTTCAATTACCTCATATGCACGTGAAAGCTAGACCATCTGTAAGGAGACCTGAAAAAGAAATGATGCCTTTGAATGTGCTCTTGGTTAAGAATATTGTACCATGAACTTTCAGAAGAACAGGCAAACCTGTCTTGAAAGAAGTACTACCAGAATGCTCCTTAGCAGCGAGGGTGGCATAGGGCAGGCAGTATTTTGTTAACATAGGGTTGCTATGAATCAGAACTGACAATGATGGCATCCAACAACCAACAATGCTATTTTAGTATGTGAAAAGATGCCTCAGTAGAGGGGAACCAATTATAAGGATCTACATATGGCCTCCTCCATGGAGTACAGACAACAGGGAAGTGGTTAAAGGGAGACATCAGACAGTGTACGGTGTGAAAAATAATATTAATTTATGGATTATCAAGGGTTCATGAGGAAGGGGAGAGTGAGAAGGGAGGAGAACAATGAGGAGCTAATACTAAGGGCTTAAGTAGAAAGAAAATGTTTTGACAATGATGATGGCAACAAATGTACAAATGTGCTGTGTATGTATGGATTGTTATAAACATTTTATGAGCCCCCAATAAAATGATTTTAAAAAAATGCCTTAGTAAAAATAGTGTTCAAAATATTTTGGAGTATAATAATTTAATCACCATGTTGTTCATAGGTGTTGCTGGGTTCCTTCATATTAAAATAAGAAATTTCATTTGTTCTTTCCATCTGTGCAGTTCCTTATACATAATAAATAATTCTTTTGGATTACTACTTAACTATTTTTATATAAAAGATAACATGCTTATCATATTGAATTTAAAGAGATTAAAAGAAAAAAAGGAAATAGCCAGAATCTGTTCAAATCAAAGATACTATTCTAAATACTTTAATATATTTAGTTTTCCCATCTTTTATTTTCATAGTCTTATTTTCTATACTGCTATCACTATGCTGGATAATCATATATCTTTCTTTTTACTTACTGCCTACGTTTTACACAATCTAAGTGCTTTATAAACAACTTCTTAAATGGCACTTGCTATTCCATCCTCTAAATGCGTTGCATTCACTTAACCATTCTGCTGTGGCTATTTGATTGCATCTACTCTTCATATTTCCAAAGATGAAGTTGTCAATTAAAAAGCAACATTCCACAAAATTTAAGAATGACAGCATAAGGTCGCACAATGGAAGATAATGACATCAGTACATTTCCAACATATTGCATCTTTACGTAACTGCCAAACTGCTGATATCTGTGGTCCAGTCTAGCTGACACACAACCTCAACCATCACAGACAGTGTTAATTTCTTCTTACAATTTGGCCTTAATTACTGCCAGGGGTATATGCACAGAATAGCCAGAATTTTTGTTTTTACTACTTTTGTAAGTGAAAAGTGGCAGGTAGTAAAATATTAAATAAGTGAGGTGTGGTTCTACTTATAAATTCTTATAGCACTGAGACCCAAGATAATCCATACATAGTCTATCCAATAGAGGCCACACTTAATCTCCTAATGCATTCCAAATCCCATTTTCCTTTTTATGGAGTCCAATTCCACTAATACCAAATTGGGTATATTCTTTCCTAAAAAGAAGCTATAGCATGTGTCATCTCCTCGTACCTGGAGTGCCCTTAGTCACTGCCTTCAGTTGGCAAACTTTACCCAACTGTTTCAATTTCCTAACTCTGTCATAACAATCAAAATTTATACTTTCACAGTTCTAGTGTCTAAGATTGAAAATTCAAGGTGTTGACACGGATGGTCACATTTCCCCAAAATGTTCTAGGCAAGAATCTTTTCTTTGATTTTCTCTTAGCCTGGGTGCTGCCAGCAATTTTTTTGTGTGTTCATTAGCCTCTAGAGCAGCAGTTCTCAACCTGTGGGCTGAGATCCTTTTGGGAGTCAAACGACTCTTTCACAGGGGTCACCCGATTCATAACAGTAGCACAATGACAGTTAAGAAGTACCAACAGAATAACGTAATGGTTGGGGGTCACCACAACATGAGGACCTGTATTAAAAGGCGGTGGCATGAGGAAGGCTGAGAACCCCTGCTCTAGAGGAATGACTGCATGGTGTCTCCCTGTGTTGTTTCTTTTCCTTTTCCTAAATGTTCACCAGTCTATTGGATTAGAGCCACAATACTCCTGTATAACCTTATCATAAGTAATTATATCTAAAAATATTCTACTCCCAAAGAAAGATGGATTCACAGATTAGAACTTCAACATATTTTTTTGGGGGGAGGCACAAATAGATCCACCACACCAACCTTCACGATTCCACCAAGTTCAACCTCCTGCATTAATCATACCTCTGTTTTATTTTTCAGTTAAAACCGTCATTTCCACCTTTTCTAAATTATTTCAGCAGAATATTCATATGGATATCGAGTTATACCTGACAAAGTCCTTTGTTTGTGGTCTGAAAACTACTAGATTGTAAGCCTTTGGTGGACAGGGACAATATAATTCAGTACCTCGGTATTTCTCAATAGTCTTCTTCAATTGCTGAGAATACAATGATAGAGAATTTTCTAGTATTCGCTGAATGAATGCATATGGAGTAAAGATGATGGTGGGAGTCCTAAAATCAGAAGCATATGTAAATTGATCATCTTGATTCCAAAGGCATATCAACAGACAAGTGTTTAATGAATATGCGTGTTTTCCAGAAAATTGAAAAGATAAGTACCAACCTCAAACACTAAAGAGCTTTGGTTGAGAGAGAAAGTGGGGAAGTTCACCTTGTAGTCTGAAGAAAAGCACACCAAGGGCAAATCTGAACAATCTGCAGGAGCCCCCCCCCTTCCTGCCTCAGGGATGAATATTCATTTCCACAAAGTTGATAGAGTGTTCAGGATATGTTTGAGGAATAAATTAATTTCTTTACATCTTGCTCCAAATTACCTTCCTCCCATCCATCCAGGTATTAGTATTCATGTAATTGTTAATATGACGGTGCTCCAAAAATTTGTGGAAAATTGAATTAAAGGTAATGGAATCTTCCCACAAACTTTTGGATGTCCCTTTGGATAAATATGTAGCTATCTTGTAATGAATTTCTACCAGAAAAATATTGTTAGACATCAAATTATGCAAAATTTAATTTAATATGTTATTTCTATAGAAAGCACGAGTATTTGGTTATAATAGAATAAACATAATATATGAATAAGCATAAGATATGTAATATATGAACCATGCTGTTTCTTTTCCTGGGTATATAGAAGGACTACATTTCCCAACTTTCTTTGTAGTTAGGTTGGGGTCCATATATTAGAATGTAGTTGGAAGATATAAGGCACTTCTAACCTGGGTGTCAAAAAATATCCTGTGTATTGGTTACAGTTATTTGAGATAAATACTTATAAAGACTAGACAGGGCTACATAGGACTTTTTTCATAATTATGTTTCCTTGTGTATATGCTGACTAAAAGGGTGCGTTCAGTTGTGAAAGTCCATTGAGTTGTGCATATTCATGATTATGCCCTTCCATAGCCACTTGAACACCTAGGTTTCTAGAATGAAACTAATCACAGAATGAAAGCACTCCAAATGTCAAGAGCACTGCTCCCAAATGGACTTTGCTATTGTGCTGCATAGCCTCATCTTGTTTGGCTTTATGCCTATTTAATGGTAGTTTGTCTCAATAGATGGCAGAGTATAAAGGAACACCTAATAATGACTCCACGGATAGTCTTCAAGATCCAAATATTATGCCTGAAAATGGTATATATAAAAATAAGAAATATCAGAAGTATCTCGGATGCTTCAATAAAATGAATATATTCCAAAAATAATTTGTAGAAAAGATGACTGGTAACTAAAAAAGAATTTTGACATGCATTACAGGTGATTGCTATACATACCAAAATTTTAGAACTGTGATGACAGTAGTCATATGAACTGATGAGCAATGAATTATTTTACCGAAAGACACTGCAAATACAAAGGTTTATCTTTGGTCACAGTGGATGAAGGCATGGGAGTCTGAACTTCTTCTTCACAGAATCATAGCCAAGAAAGCTTTTGGCTGAGACACAGGAGACCTGGACTCTAATCCCAGTTCTATTGTAATTCAATGTGTGGTCCAAGCCAGGTCATGCTGACAATTTCAGCTTCAGTTTCCCCCTCTGCAACATTGCAAGAGTCAATATACAGAAAATGGAAGTGTTAGCTGTTACATTGGGAAGACAGTTCTACTCTGTCCTGCGGGGTTGTTGGGATTGAATTCAACTCCAAGGGAGTGGGGTTCAGAGTTGGAAGGTAAGAGGTAGTATCCACTGGACTACCTTCTCGGCCTCCCACTTCAGCAGCTTGAGCAGGGTGCTCTAAAGAATCCTTAGATCCTGGATCCAAGTTCAGAATCCTCAGTCTGGCTGGAGGTTCTTTCTACCTTCTCGAAATTTAAATCAATCATGATTATCCTGTTTAAAACTACAGTCAACTCTAGTGTGGTGTTTATTGTTATTTACTATTTTTAGAGCTGATCCACATACTTTTTCTAGCCTCATTTGGAAAAGGAGGTGGGTTATATTAGATAAATTAAATCAACATATTTATTAACCCTGGCGTATCAATGATCATAGCTAAATTCTCAGGCAATCGTTAACGAGACACATTTCTGCCCTTCATTCAATATAGCTCACTGATATTTTGTCCAGCAATGTATAAGGAAAGGCTACTTTGTCCCACCACCCCAGCCTGTACAGAGGCACACATCATATCCACACTGCATAATATTCTGTTATTATTGCCAAGGAGTTTCGCTATTGCAACCATTCCTGTAAGTTACCAAAAAACTTTAAGCAATTTATGTGAACAGAGCAGCAGTGTGCATTAATAAGACACTATTCATCTTAATTCCATCTTCCAAAAGGTTCATCCGGTTGATTCATAAAGTTCTTGCCTTGACCTCTTATTTTTTTTTCTCATTAATTCATTTAAGATGTTTTTTTTTTAATTCAATGATGTTAATGAACACTTTGAACCCAAATCCTTTTTTAGAACCCTTATTTCACAGGTCCATTCAGCCAAGTACCAAAATTAAGAGGTACCTTGGTGTGTTCACACCTTTACATTGACTAAATACATAATTCAGTGTAAATTTAAATATATACTCCATGTGACTGTATTATCTGGTATTCAAATGGGAAAAAATACAGATTAGTTTGAATGGCAATATAGGCTTTGGGTAAAGCAATGTTTCTGTAAAATATTAATCTTGCCAGTGTAGCTCACGAATAGTCACAGATGACATGAATTAGCATGACTGAGTTCCAGTAAGACTTTATTTACAGAAACTGATGGCAAGCTGAGTGTTGTCCTCTCAGCTGTGATTTACTAACCTTGAAATTAAGGTAGAAATTCTATGGAGTAAAAACAATGACCTAATGAAAATACTATCCTCTGGGATGAATTAAAATTAAATCTACTTTGCAATTGGAACATCAAGCTATAAGTTCCAAATAATGTTGTACTGGAATGTCCCAAATCTCCTTTCTTTTTCTTAAATTTTTTAAAGTAATTTTTTAGTGGGGGCGGATACAACTCTTATGACAATCCATACACCCATCCATTATATTTCAAGCACATTTTTACATCTGTTGCTCTCCTCATTCTCAAAACATTTGCTTTCTATTTAAGCTCTTGGCATCGGCTCCTCATTTTCCCTCTCCCTCCCTACTTCCCTCTCCCTCATGAACGCTTGATAATTTATAAATTTTTATTACTTTGTCATATCTTATATTGTCCGATGTCTCCATTGACCCTTTCCCTATTGTCCGTACCCCAGGGAAGAGATTATATGTAGATCCTTAAATCAGTTCCCCCTTTCTACCCCACCCTCCCTCCACACTCTTGGTATCGACACGCTCACTCCTGGTCCTGAAGGGATCATCTGTCCTGGATTCCCTATCTGTATCAGTGTACATCCTCTGGTGTAGCTGGATTTGTAAGGTAGAATTGGGATCATGAAAATGGGGAGGAGGAAGCAGTGAAGAACTAAAGGAGAGTTGTATGCATCATTGTTACACTACACTGTAAGTGGTTGGTCTCCTTCCTGTGATCCCTCTGTAAAGGAAGTCCCTTACCTACTGATGTGCTTTGGGCCCCCAACCTGTACTCCCCCTCATTTACAATAATATAATTTTTAGTTCGTTGATGCCTGATACCTGATTCCTTCAAAACCTCATGGTCACACATGCTCATGTGCTTCTTCCATGAAGGTTTTGTTGCTTCTGAGCTAGAGGGCCACTTGTCGGGAAGGTGAGTATCATGGAATACCAACTTAATAGAACAAAGAGTTCTTGCATTGAGGAAGTTCTTGAGTGAAGACCCAATGTTCATCTGCTGCCTTAATACTGAACCTATAAATATATGCATGTAGATCTACTTCCCCATCATCATATATAAATATATTTACCCATGTACATGCCTGTATTTAGACCTCTGTAAATGCCCTTTGCCACTTATTTCTTTCCTCGGTTTCCTTTTTCCTTCCTTCTTGTCCCACTATCATGCTCAGACTTCATTTGGGTTTCAGTAATTTCTCTTGGTTACCCTAGCCTTGATCAGTCCCTACCAAGCCTCTCACACTGTCCTTGCCACTGATCCCCAAAACTACTTTCATATCCATACTTTTCTTTAAAGAAAGGAACTGATTTTAATTACAATGCAAGGTTTAAATTTTTTTTAGCTTTTTATTGTGTATTGCGTCAAGGTTTACAGAGCAAACTGGTTTTCCACTTAATAATTCATATAGACTAACCATTTGTTTTTCTACTAATCACTATTTGATATATGATTATCAGTTTTATTGTGGACTGGGTTTTGGGCTGTTAACCCACTATTTCAAACCTACTAAAATTCCTCTCCAAGGGAGAAAGTTAAGGGTATCTGGTACCATGAAGGTTTCCATTCTTAGAATCCCTAGACAAAGTCACTCTGAGTAAGAATTAACTGGACAACAATGGGTTTGATTTCTTTCTTTCTTTTTTTAAGTGGTACCTATGGCTTGCTTTTCTAGCCATCTCCTTACATCCTTCATCCCACTCCAATTTTTTCTCTTGTTAAACTTTCAAAGGAAAACTGAAGAAGGTACTTTCCCAAGATAAAGAGAAATTGCCCAACACAGGAGAGAGTTCAAAGAAAAGGAAGGCAGTGGCAGAGCCAATGGGTGGCAGGCATGGCAGACATGGTGACATCAACCCTAACACCCATGACAATTCACACTGACTCTTTTCAGTCACACGTGAACTATCCTGCTATATATTCACCTTCCTGGCAAATTCCCTTGGCCCTCCTTCTCCACTCACTTCACATGGTCCCAGACTGCTGTGGCTGTCCTTTGGAGACAAAATAAATTTCTGCAGCTCTAAGACAGGGGATTTGGGTGTGGGGTTGTGTGACATCTCCAGCCTAGGGCATAGGAGGCTTGTTTAAGTACAGGGAGGAAAACAAAGGCCTTAAGACTTGACTGTAGTTCAGAAAAAAACAAATAAGCAAAGAAACACACACATAATGGCACACATCAAAAAGGAGCAGGACTTCAAAGCAGGAAGAAATTCTTAAGGCTTAGATTTAGACTGCATTTGTCTCCATTTTATGTTTAAGGCAGCAAGGAGACATGTTACCAAATATTCTGATTTGACTATAGTTTTTCACATATTAAGTACAAGAGAATAGATGAGCAGAGGATGAGAAAACAATGAAATGGATAAGTTTTCAGATTCTGTAGATGATGAGGGTACAGTAGAATGGTTTCCAAGCCCAAGACACAAATTAAGTTCCTCATGAGTTTCATAGATGGTAGTATGATGTCTAGAATTGAAGGGGAAAAGGTGGGTGGCTGACTGTGAGTAGCAGATTTCATTCTTCGTCCTCTAATGTTAATCACACATACACATTTCAACCCATGTGTGTGTGTAAATATATATATATATATATATTTACACACATTCTTTCATTGAGAGATAGGACCTATATCCTCTCCGTCATGGTCCTGGGAAGATCTCTGTGACTGTAGACTATGATAAGAGGGGCATTGTGTGTGAATTTCCAGGCTAGGCATAAAAATTAAAATGGCTTTCAACTAATGCCCTCTCTTGTGAAATACGCACCCTAAGGGCCCTGAAGTGACCTGCTCGATTTCTAGATGCTTGAATCTGCCAGGTTGGAAAGAGTGTGAGGGGACACCAGGGAAACAGAGTGCCGTATTCCACAGGGTTTTTTGGTTGGAATCTTTAAGGAAGGATTTTATCAGACCTTTCTTCTATGGAGTTACTGGGTGGGTTTGAAATGTCAACTTTTAGCAATCCATAGTTAATCGTGTGTGCCATCGGGATTCCACCCATGCACTCATATAATCCTTTATTCTGTAGAAGAAGTAAGTTGCCTGACCATAATGCAAGGCCTCCATATGAAAGTGCAGCTGGGGGTTCCTAGGAAACACTGACAGTTTCCATAGGATACATACTATGACTCGGCTGGTCCAGTTACAAGGTGGCAAAAGAATTCTGCAGTGTCTGTGTTACAAGACCTCTTTTTCTCCAAAATATTTTCTGCCATGAAGGCTCTTTTGGCTCTTGACTTGAACTTCCTACAAAGAATAAATTTTCTATTGTGCCACTAGTCATGACAAATTGGTAGCATAAAGTTGATCTACAGCAGGATCTAAACATAACCCAGAAAATAATATGTACGAATATAAGTCAAGTTCTATGACAAACTAAGAACTGAGTGTTCTTTAAAGTGGGCATGTGGAGTTCTGGACTACAGCTGTGTGATGAGATTTTAAATGGAGTATGTAAGGGGACTTCAAAAGGTTCATGGAAAAATGGAATGAAATGACAATGGAAAATTTCCAGGAACTTTACAAAGACCCAACATATTCTGTTTAAACCAGGGTAAAGGGACATCTTACCTCTGCTAGGTTTTTGCTTCTTAGGCAGGCTATTTCGTATTTGTTAAGGCCAATAATCAAGAGTATGTGACTTCAACATGAGCAAATCCACCTCCACATGAACCCTCTGCAATGGGGCCCACTGTGACTCCTAACACCCCTTTCTGAGACTTTAAATCTTCATGGGTGTTGACAACCTCAACTTTTGCCCACATCAGTAAGACCAGCCACCAAGCAAAAAGTGATGAGGGGGAAATAATTATGTATATTTCTAAAGAGCTTTTCTTTTTTTCTTTTTGGTATCACTGCCCTCTGTTTTTCATGGGAGCTACGCAGCACTGCTCCTGAGAGCCTCCGCTGGATTTGAACCGCCAAGTCCGTGGGCCGCAGTCCCGCACTCAAGCACTTACACCACCAGGGCTCAGCCAAGAGCTTTTCTTTTAAATTACTTCTAAGTCTATGAAAATGGTCATCATAACTAATGATTACCTTAATATATAATGATAACCTGAGACAAATGATATACTATATGGATTCAAGTACAAGCCAACTCAAAGTCAGCCAAGGAACCTAATTTTACCACACAAACTGCCTAAAGACGGTGCTGAAACACTTGGCTCATACATGAATATATACCATATATATAACTCCTTACATTTCAACATTCCTACAATATAGATACCAAGTCTTAGTAAATGCTTCTAACTCCAACTTTCTATTACATTTTGAGAAAATGTGGCCAAAAAGTCAGTCACAAAAATGTCCCAGGAGATAGAAGCCTTGGAGTTAGAAGGATATTTTAGGACAATAAAAGACTCAAATAACCAAGAAGAATATATTAAGACACCTCTAGTTTCCTAAATAATATATGGAATTACGTTAGCAGAATTTGGTTAAGCACTTGCTCTTTTCTCATTTTTTTTTTTTTAGGCATCACTACCCTGGTGGTGGGTAGGAGGCCCAGCCTTTGCTCCTGGGAGCCGGAATCGAACCTCCATCCCAGTGGCCCGCAGTCCCGCGCACAACCACTACGCCACCGGGGCTCAGCCCCTTTTCTCATTTTTTATAGCAAAAAGCAAAGCATCCCCAAATTTCAGGCAAAAAAAAGCAGTATATGAAATCTCCTTTGAATATGAAAAGTCCATATTCTGAATATTGACATGCAAGGCATTTTTCAAGGCACTGTACTGAATAGGTCAATCCTCTCCCATCGAGGAACTCAACAGGACAGCATCCCTTGGACAAATGTGGTTAAATTTCCATCAGTTGCTTGGTACCTATCACAAAAATGGAGCCATTCAAGTAAAACCCTCTCAGGAAATCAATGCCTCTAAGTATGTGTGTGGGTGTTGGGGGGGGGGAAGCAGAGAGGGAGGTTACATGCTCTGGCTTAGAAATAAGAAATATTTTCCATTAATGCTACGTATCTTCCACCCATCTTTCAACTTTTATGTGTGAACAGATCACTTTAATCTGACAGACCTATTCCCTAATATGTTTATATTGCCATAATTTTATTTTTAAGGCTAGCAAGGAGATGTGTCACCCAAAGTGATGGCTTCATTCAAGTCTTTCAAAGTACTAAGAAGAAGAGAATGAACTTTCATTAGGTCTCCTGTATGTGCCATAGACTTTATCCTGAAGTAGAGAGCAGAGATTGGAGTCTAATGCAGAAGACAAGTCAGGAGTGTTAGCCAGGGCTCTAGACCCTGAGGAGAGCAAGCAAGGTATGACACTCAAGGCCCAAGAACACTGGGACAAAGGAGGAAATGCAGTTATATCTACGGTCAGACCAATTGTACTTTGGGTAGGAGACTTGATCCATAGCCTTAGTAGAGAGCCAACGAGGCTCTTGCCTCTGGGGTAATCAAGGATCCATAAATCCAACCCCCTTTCTGCTGAGTCAGTTCTGACTCAGTGTCCCCATAGGACAGAATAAAACATCTCTCTTGGTTTTCAAAGACTGTAAAGCATTAAGGTGCTGAATACCTCATCTTCTTCCTGCAGTGTGACTAATGCTTAAAGCCCACTGCTCAATTCACAATACCATCAGGGTTCCTTCAAAGATCCTTAAGTCCTCATCAACAAACTATCCTTCTGTCTTAAGGAAAACCATCCAAATGACTCAATATAACAATGAAGATGCTGAAAACTTGCCATTGGCCTCTCCATGAACCTATAAAGAGAAGTTTAGAGATTCCATGGAAAGTGTTTCTCTATGCAAAGAACATCGAAACAGCTCATTGGCTGCAAACAGATCTGGAAGCCAAAAAAGCCAATAGAAGGGAAGGACTTGGTCACCCAAGGAGGGGAAAGGCAGAGACACTGTCCCCATCTCGAAAAGAGGGAGAACCCGTGACCCCAGGTTACATACCACCAGAGGAGCCAGAGCCAGAGCTCCTCATAGTGTGGCTTATCAAAGCACTCACTCTGGGTAACCAGGGGCTCTATCCATGTCTTGGTAGATTCACTCCTGTTAATGAGAGCTACAAAAATGCCATCAGCCCAACTCTGTTATATGACACAGAGATGCCCTTTCTTAGGCCCTTACAACATAAATGCCAGTACCATATAACAATCCCCCACGGAAATCAAGTCCTGTTTGATTTGAACAAAAGTACCTTTCAAAGAGAGATTCGATTTCACTTTGTCACTTTGAAATGATATCTGCAGAATTTTTTAATGCCTAGTTTTGACATTTTAAAACCTTCATGTTTCAGAGAGTTTAACATTTCAGTGTTGGATATTTTAAAATATAACTTCCTGTTCCATGTTGCCTCTTTAAATTTGGCGAATGTTAAGGCTGTCACTTTCGTGCAAACATCTAAATCCAAGCTACAGGTGGCCTGGTTTCACTTTGATGCTGCCTCCTCCCTTGTCTGCCCCCTTCCCACTCTGCCCAAGTATGTGTTGGTTTGAGTGTGGTTGTGGCAGTTCCAATATTAACACATGGCTATTGCCTGCAACATTTTCAGAATATCAGATGGTGCTCCCTGGGACTGTCTCTGTTCCTTGTCATTTTAGCAAGATGCGGACACCTTACCACTTCTTTCTACCTGCCCAGCTCCTCTGGACAGCCCTCTTTGCCAGTTCCCTGCTGCTGAGCAGATGCCCACAGAACCTTAGCTCCTCAGAGAGGACCACTATCCCCACGTCATGTTCCACTTGTTCAACTACCTGACTTCTCAAGGCATCTATCAGTTCCAGCATCCACTTTCTCACTGAGCCAGAGACTCAGTGCCCAGCAGAGAATCTGGCATGAAATAGGAAGGAGTTCAAGAAAAGCATGTGATACAAAGACAGAAAGGAGGGAGCTGGTGGGGAGAGGGTAAAGTGGGTAACAGGGTGGCAGGGTAGCCTCCTGCTGTTGCTAAAAGGGATGGAATCTTCTGAAGCCTTATATGGTGCAAAAAGTCAGTGGTTCTTGGATTCAAATGCAAGAAAAGGACTGGAGGTTCCAGACTACCAAGTGGTGCCTTAGAAGAAAGGTCTGGCAATATACCCCTGAAAACCCAATCATTAGCCACCCTCTGGAACATAATGCTACTGGGAACCACACAGGGATGCCATGAGTCAGACTCAACTCTCCAGCAATGAGTTTATGAAATGGCTTTTGTTCTCTATCTGCTGCTTGCTCCCCAAGAGAAAGGAAGCCAAAACCACGTGGAGACCTGGGGGAGGAGGAAGTGACTCAGGCTGCTGCTCATTCCTTCCTGCTGGCTTGCGTCAGTTCCTGCTTGCTTGTGGCCCTTCAAGCTTGTTTTGCTGACACGCATTCTTTAACACTCCAGCTCAAGTAAGGAGTGACACAAAGGTTAAGGACTTTAAACCCACCATCAGTCCATCAGGCCTTAATGACAAACAAGACCATTGTCACGAATTTAATGTTGACTCATGGAAACCTCTTCAGACCGAGTAGAACTGCTCCGCAGGGTTCTCAACACAACGGACATCTCCAGAAGAAGAGCTTCTCTGTCATTTCTTTCTTTCTCCCAACGCGTAAGCATGAATCCTCTCACAAAGAGTATCAGAAAACTCACTGCCATTGAGTCAATTCTGACTCAGAGTTATCCTGCAGGACACAGAAGGACGGCCCCTCAGGGTTTCAGACGCTGTCAATATTCAAAGGAACAGACAGCCTTATCTTTCCCCACCCTCAGTTTACCGTTTAGAAAACCTTATGGGGCAGTTTGACCATGTCATGTGGGACCGGGACCGGGGTTGCTCCACATAGGAATCAGCTCTCTGGCACACAGCAGCAGAACAATTACTTGGCCTCTTTGATCAGACTAAACCAATTCCACACCCACGGCCCTAGAGTGGGCTCCACTGCCACCAGTCCTCCACCACTAGGTTTACATTTGAATTGAGAATGTAGCAAAAGTGAAGTAGCTTGTGATGTCATACATAGTTCCTTTAGGTCTGTGTTTCTTATCCATGCACTCTGACCGCTTACTTTTTACTGTATCTTACTTTCTAACTTTTTATTGTATTGCTGTATGCATGCATCACTTTCCATCTTTTCTTGAATAAGACTGAGCAAAAATGCATCCATATGCCCCAAATTACAAAGGAAATCATTCCCAAAGGACTAGCACCAAAAGAAAACCAGACAACCAGCACTTAGGTTGACCTGCTAACTAGTAGTGACTTTCCTGATTGACGACAGCAATGTCTGATTCTGAAGAGCCTGGCCTGTTTTCTTAGAAACAGAATACTAAGAAATAATTGAATGTATATTTCTTTTTTCATATAAATCATTTTATTAGGGGCTCATACAACTCCCATCACAATCAAGACATACGTCAATTGTATGCATACCACATTTGCACACCTGTTGCCATCATCACCCCCGAAACATCCTTCCTCCGAGAATGTATATTTCTTTAAGTTTACTATCTTTACAAATAAGTAAACATTAAGAGCCACAAGGACATGGGAAAGATTCACTATTGTCCAAAACAAACAAACAAACAAACAAACAAACAAAAAACAGAAAAGACTACATTTATCACTATAAATAATAATAATAATAAATCATAAAGACTACTTAGAAGTCTTAATCTTATTGAAATTGAGGATACATTTAACAATTATCGGAATGTTATGGACTCTCTTCTCAGAAATGGAACTGTATATACAGAGAGATACATTTTTGCTAATATTTTTTCAGGGGACTCTGTTGACCAGTTCATCAGCAGCCACCAAACCCAACAAATAATGTAACTTCTCACATTATACCTGTGAGTTTCAAATGATCTGTAGCTTCAGGTGAAATGAGAAAATGTCCAACAGTCTGTAGTGAAATAAGGAAAATTTGGTTTTTGTAAAACCACTTGCCAACGAGCCAACTTTGCCGTTGTGCTGGTGATGGACCCCCTGTGTATAAGAGAGCTATACTCCATGGAGTTCTCCAATGTACATGGCCAATCCCTTCTTCCTGGGCAAGTCATGGTGGAATGAAACCACTGACCTTCCTGTCATTAGGAAAGTATCTGCACAGGCTGTATAATACAAGGACTTTGTGATCTAATTTGAATCTGTATAAATCAAAGTATAAAATGACTATAATCCTTGCTTACAGAGGATCCATTTTCCCTTTATATTCTGGATTCCTAGGCTGTATATTGGACACTGAAAAAAAATAAGTGAATATAGCACAATCTACTGTGATTGGTTTTATTCTTTCCAATATCCAACAGGAAAAGTAGCCAAAATATAAAAACACTACCAAGTTAATCTCAAAAATATCATGTAAAATATTTCTACTTTAAAAATGCAAAACTACAGATTGCATTCAGAAAATCTGCTACACAAGACCTCTTCAAAAGGGTAAAGAGTACAGATGTTGTTTTGAGGACTAAGGTGCACCTGACCCAAGTCAAAGTATTTTCAAATGGCAAGTACACATATTCAAAGCTGCACAGCCAGTAAGGAAGACACAGAAGAATCCATGCATTTGAATGATGGTGTTGGCAATAGATATTGAAAGTATCATGGATTGTCCCCCAGACAAACAGATCTGTCTTGGAGGAAGTGGAGTCAGAATGCTCCTCAGAATCTAGGATGTTCAGACTGCACCTCCAATGATTAAGACATGCTATTAGGAGAAAGACAATCATGCTTAGTAAAGTAGATGTGGTTTTGAAACTTTCATTTGTTGTTTTAATTTTTGTTCTTATTGTTATTGCTTCATTCCCTCTCTTTAAAATTTCCTCTTTTCACGCATTGTATTATTTTTCCCTTCAGCTGCGAAATCACATCATAGGAGTTCCTTTATGCTCCTTCTTTGTTAATCCCACCACCTAAGTGACATGTGGATCTGCAGTTACTGACTTCTTGTTATCCTTCATCATGAGCTACATATTCCTGCCTTTTGCATATCTGGAAATTGACAGTTATATACTGGAGAGTGGTAAAGAAAGACACACTACTGAGAATCTGAATTATGTGATCATTCGCTGAAAGGTAATGAGCTTTGTCTACGTAGGCAATGACTGGACGATCCTTTAATCTTTGATTGGGTTTCAATGTTGCCCTTATTTTGAGGAGAGAGTCATTATTCTTGGGACACAGCCCGGAGACCTACCTTACAGCTCCAATGAAAACTATAGGCTTTTTTTTTTTTTACCAAATCCTTATCCTTTGACATGACTTGAACTCCAATCTATCTTCTGATGAAATATCCTCTGCTCAGATCTTTCGTGTCCCAGCAACACCTTTCTAAAAGTCACAGTGCACATGAGTTTGAAGAAAACATGTGTGTACATTTGGGGGGGGGTCCTCATTTTCAAGGTGTTCCATCATCATTTTCAGGGGCTTAGGCTCCTCTGCTTAATAGGATGGTTTATAAGATGAAGTAAGTCCCTCACTCTGTGTGCTCCCTGACTTGGGCAATGCCATCCTCAGTGAAAAGTCGGTCAAGAGCGTGCTTCCTCCAAAACAGGATTTGGCTTTTCCAAGAATCACCACACCCCACCCGCACCCCCGCTGCAGGTTCTATGTGATCTAGTTGCTCTCTAGTGCTTTCTGATGGTTCTTTCCACAGTTTTCAATTCTGTGTTCCTCAGTTGTTCTTAATCAGATGGTTTGTCCTATAATGGTTTGTCCCTACAGTGATAAGGACACTAATGCTAGAACAAGTACATTGGAAATCAGTTCATCATTGATGGATTCTTGAAGAAGAAGAAGAAGAAGAAGAAGAAGAAGAAGAAGAAGAAGAAGAAAAACAAGATGAAAGAGGTACTCCGTTGGTCTGTTTCAAAGCCTTTGCTAAAAATATTAAGAAAGTTTTATATAAATAGCAAAGAGCTTTGGGGCTTAATAGTCAGGTTTTAAAATAGAATATTAATGAAGAATGGTGAGGCAGTTTTTTTTCAAGCCCAAAAAGAGCAAGTCTGCCTGGCTCTCTAACTGCAGATGGCATGATGGGTTTTGGCAACTCTACCAAGCATATCTCCCTGTCATATCGATCCAGCACCAGGAGAGCAGAGACTCAGGGATTTGCTATTTCTCTAATGAGAAATAACATGTGACAGTAAGGGAAGATGCCCAGAAGTACAAAGCCAAAACTAATTGAAAAGGGATGATCATGGCTTTATTTCATATAGAAGGTCTTCTGGTGGTGCTAGGAGTCAAGCATTGGGTTCCTAACGACAGGGTCACAGGTTCAAACCCACGAGCCACTCTGGAAGAAAGAGGAGGCTGACTGCTCCTATAAACATGGACAGTCTAGAAAGGGCTATGTAAAGTAACTATAAGTTGGACTAAGGAGTTCTGCTGGCAAAGTAGATTTGGTTTTGGGCAGTGAACCCCAAGGTCAGCAGTTAGTAACCACGAGTTTCTCTGTGGGAGAATGATGAGGCTTTCGGTTCCTGCACAGGTGTACATCTTCAGCAACCATACTGGGAGAGTGTTACCCTGGACGACAGGATAAAACCGGTTCTACCCTGGTTACTATGGGTCCAAGTGGATTTGATTGGCAGTAAGTTTGGATTGTTTGCTTTGGACCTGGAAGATAGCAGCCCAACAAGTAATTCAGGGTGCTACCAGGGCACCTTATACAAACTTAGAAGGGTTCATTAAAGGAAGTTCAGTCGTTGGTGAAGGTTGTTCATGGAAGTTCTGAGAACCAAAGTCGGAGGCACCACAGCCAGGTTTCACACTGAAAATTGCCTCACAGAAATGAAGACTAACATTACCACAGCCCCTGCCACCAAGGCCCACTCTGAGACTGGCTCTGTGAGCACCAGCAGTAGTGGAAGAGTAGTCACTGAGATCGAGACACACGTGTATGGGTAAGATGTGTGTGTGAAGGGGGTGGTGGTGGAGAGGTGTGTGTGAGGGGTAGAATTGCTAAATGGCTTCAATTGTAGAATACAAAGTTGACTATCTGAAATGTGAATCCCCCACCTAATGCACAATTTAAAATGTTTTTTTTTTAAATGAAGATAAGTGCGATTTGTCACCAGAATAGTGTCTATGTGGGATCCTCCTTCCCCAAGTCACAGGGCACATTACCTCACTGCCAGCCACAGAGTTACAGGGTGAGCTGGGAAGGTGAGTCTGAGGCATCTTCACCTTCAATATCCTTCACGACTTGGGGGAGTCCTCAACATTCAGGAAGGCAATTATCAT
Organism: Nesogale talazaci; assembly: GCA_004026705.1. NCBI lineage: Eukaryota > Metazoa > Chordata > Mammalia > Afrosoricida > Tenrecidae > Nesogale > Nesogale talazaci. The sequence continues at coordinate 88,117 of PVJH01002805.1, forward strand.
GCCTTCTATCTGGTTTCAACTCATAACAATCCTATGTAAAAAGGAACAGCCCAGTCCTGCCCCATCTTCATGCTGGAAGATCCCATGCACAAAAACACACACAACACATGGAAAAGGCAAAGAACTGCCCCATATAATATTCTAGAACCCTCATAAAAATACCCATGGGTACTGAGCATGTACCACTTTGTGACTTAGCCCCTTGAAACAACTTTCTTTCATTTAAAGCCACCTCTTTTTTACCTCTTCATCCATTCATTTTATTATTTTTTTCAATTAGTTTTATAGACATTTAATTTACATCTCTGTGTAAAACAGAACTGGGAAGATAGTGAGTGTAGACAAACTGTCAACATTCACAGGTTAAGGAGTCTGGGTGGGGCCAGGGTTCCCATAGAGGGAATCTTTGAGTCTCTGGGTTGGAGAGGTGTCCCACGCACATTCTCTGAAGTAAAAGTTATTCCCCTCCATTTCCGCCCAGATTAATGACAAATTTAAGGTGCTCACTGCAAACACATGGACCCGTTCAGGTGGGGAGACAGGTTCCCCACGATAGGATACAATTCAATGGTTTAAATAGCCTTCAAAAGAGTTGTGTATTCATCAGCACACCCAATTTGTAAGCAGTTTCCATTTTTGTATTTATTATTATCATATTGTTTTCCTCCAACTCTCCAGCCATTACCAGAAGAAAGCATGTACCTAGTTACGCTCTCTCACGATTTACCTGATGTCATTTCACTGACGCACTGCCATGGTCCTTGAGACAGCTATGGCGGCTTTCCATTTGCCAGAATAGATTGTGCAGCTCAGAACATGAACAACTGTGGCAAAGCCCAGGTTTATCAGTTTGGTTCAGAACGCAGCAAGGCTGATGCTGATGGGAAAGTTCGGGGTGACATGTTTCCCACCCAAACTCTCATCGCAACCCTTTCTGGAACTTCCTTATTGACTGGCTTGAATCTCGGCTCGGGTCTCTACTACCCCTTGCAGGACCTTATCTCAGTCCATAATTAGCCACCTGGTGCTTGCGTCCCATAGGAGAGACCCAGTCTTTGTTGGCTGAATACATTGCCTGAATCGGGAAAATTCATTTCTGTGATGAAAGGGGTAATGCTGAGGTAGACAGAACTGCCCTGGGAAGTTGCATAATTTAACAGCTGCCTTGTAGGAAGTTGTGAAGCAAAGAACACAATGCTGCATTTTAATCCATAAGGGAAGACCATGCCTTTAAAGGGATAAACACCCCAATATATGAGTCATCTTGAAAGAGCTTTGAGGCATTCTAAAGTTTGACACTAAGGGAGTATACAGAAAGCCCGGAACTATATTTCTTGCTTCATATAATCTATCATCTTTTCAAGCTACTCATTTATCCCAAATTCAAATCCTCTTGCCAAAAGCCCCAGCTTAGCAATTTCTGCAGATAAAAAGCAAAATCCTCTGAACACGAAGGAGGAACATTGTACTGTATAAATTTCTTATAGAGAAAGAAACTCTTGCCTCTTATTTCCACATTTATAACTATATATCTATTTTTATACAATGTTGATTCCTTAAGAGGAAGTAGTTTTCAGTTAGATAGAGGAAAGGATTTCATAAGATGGAAGTTAATTGTTGGAATAGGTAGAGAAATTTTCCTCTCTGAAACTCAAAAACTGAGTAGACCCTCATCCATCTTCTGTCTGCACCAGGGTCAGCCTACGGATTCCAAGTCCCCATGTCTGTCTTCAGCATCTGATTAGCCCTGGGTTGGTGATCCACTTCCTCAGAAAAGCACCAGGGAAGCCTTGGCTTTGCCATCTAAGCATCAACAAGTCTGTGACAGCCCCTTCTCAAGCATGAAGCAAATGAACAAAGAACTACACTCATTAGCCCAATTCCTAAATGGGGCAATTGACAACCTGTGGAAATTCAGAGTAAGTATCCAGGGCATGAGGCATGCAGTGAACATATGTAAATGATCCGTGTGGGACTCGGGGAGCAAAGTTGACTTCTGGGCCTTCAGCTTTTCTCCAGGAATCCCAGAAGCTGCCATGGAGTCGGTGAACAATTTTACAATGTCAAGACACAAGCCATTTCGCAAGGATGAGGGAGGAGGGGAGAATGTGAAGGAAGGCCAGAAGCACAGACATTTTGGAGCATGAGGAGACACTGGAGAAGGTTCTTCAGAGGAGAAAGGGCCAGCTGGCAGTTGCAGAAGATAGAGGGCTTTGAAAGGGCTCCTCAGAATGGAATAGCCTAGAGTACTCAAAGGAGGAGGGAAGTATATACTACATCTTGGTCCTGGACTGGGAGTCAAGGGGGAGCACACCTCAGGTGTACCTCAGGCAACCATCTCACAACCCTGCTGACAACAGCTTAAAAATAACCTGAGGATTGGTCGTCCAGCCCCATGCTAGGATCAAAACAGAGAGACTTCCCAGAAAAGGAACATCAGAGAAAGATCGACCTTAGCCTTTGACTCCAACTCTCTATAGTAGTGGATCAAGTTTTGTCAGTTAGCTAACTGAGGGATAGGAAGTTGTCCCTCCTATGCCTTGGAAGGACCCCAAAGAGGAGGTTGGAAAGAAATCAGGCCATGATTTGAAGACCCCAAACTGAGTGAACTCATAATCAACACCCCAAGCTAGGTGGGAGGTACTCCTGGGTGGGCCAAACTGGGTCCAGGTTCATGACATCACCCAGGTGGGCCTAACTCAGCCAATAGGGTTGACCACTACCATCAACCATGCCTTCCCCTAGCAAGGGGGTAGGCTAAAGTAAGGCAGGGAGCACATTCTGGGATGCTCTTTTAACCTGCTCCTGGTCAGAGGCAGGGAGAGGGTAGCGAGGCCTACTAGGGACCCACAGCCTCTTAGCCCACATGCTCTCAGCCTCTAGGGTTCTTAGGCTTCTGTCCTCCCAAGATTCCCCTCACCACATTTCCACATTTGTGGGTGCTCTTTTCCATATTGTCGTTAGTGCCCAGGGGTGAACAAATCCCTTTGAGAGTGTAAAACATGAATCTTGTCTTGTCCTTCATAAAAACCCACTTGGATTATAAAATGGGCTGAGGCATGACTTCTTTCATCATGCGAAGCCAAACTGAGGTATTACCCACTCCAGAAACCTTACAATTTTTTGGTCACCATAGCTGGATGACTCTTTGTGGTGGGGGCCGCCGTGACAATTTTAAGATGATGTGCAGCATCCCTGGTCTCTCCCCCACTAGATGCCAGTAGCACCTACTGCCACACTTTCAAGTAGAGACAAATAAAAAGTTTTCAGACAGTGCCAAATATCCCAAGGGCACAAAGTTCCCCCTGACCCCTGCTCTTTCCTTGCTTTTAGAACCCTCTAAAAAAAGGCCTCAGTTATGCCAAATGAAGCTGCTTTTCAATAATATACTCAACCAACCAGTAGGTAATACCAAAGGTCACTGCATTCCAAAAGAGTCCTTCGGATGGAAGATTTCTGTTCAAATTTTCTTTAAATTTTAAGGACTTGTGTTCGGACTTATATTCTAGAGCACTTGATTCCTGGAAGGATACAGTTGACACTGGGAACCATGACCCCATTTTGAGTCTCCACATAAGTTCCTTCTTTATTTTGACTCTTTGAAACATCTAACCAGCAAGTAGGCAGCATCTTTGCCCTGTGGCAATGTGGTTGACAATAGATTTTAAATCCCCAGGCAAGCAGAGGGCAAGGAAACAGATGCTCAATGGGTCCCAGAATTCATCCAGGGATTCACATAGGCAATTGTTTCCACATCCCTCTCGTGATTCTTTCACCACTCCAGTAGTCCCTGCCCTCTGTCCGCTTGTTGATGACCTGTGTCCTAGTTAAGGCTTCAGAGTGATGGCTCTCATAAGATATATTTGAATTTGAGATCCCCCTCCCCTTAGAATATAACCAATGACCCTATGGGGCAGAGTAGACCTGCTCCCTTGGATTTCCAAGACTGTAAATCTTTATGGCGATAGAAAGTCCTTCTTTCTGACATGAAGATACTAGTGGTTTTAAACTGCTGACCTTGCAGTCAGCAGGCCAGTCCTGGTGGTGTCATGGTTATGCCTTGGGTAAGTCAACAGTTCAAAACCACCAGCCAGCTCCACCTGAAAAAGATGGAGCTCACTACTCAAGTAGTGTGTTACAGTCTCCGAAACTAACAGGGGCAGTTCTACCCTGTCCTGCAGGGTCACTATGGGGCAGCATGAACTCAATGGTGGTGAGTTCCTCCTTGAAAAGAGTTGTACACATAGAAAATTTGAGGTTTCACTTTCTCTGTTAAGAAAGTGAAGAGGGGCCCCCTCCTTCCCTGTTCCTTCAGAATTCACCTTGGATAACTATTGACAAAATACTTTCTCTGGCTGGAGGAAAAGAGGGCCAATTCAGACTCTTTCTTTAAGGATCTGTTGACTGTAACCACCAAAGGGGACCACACCCCATCTGCCTTTTGCAGCAAGACAATAGCACACCTTTATGGATCCTGCCATGGAGCTATAAGGAAAGTAGTGATTTCACCTCTATCACCTGAATGTAATTTATAAGCCTCAGGTCCTTTTTCAATTCCACAATCTCTTTAGTGGATTGTCCACAGTACATCCCATTCAGATTTAATGCTTATTCAGTCCTAAAATGTTTCTTTGACTTCCTGTATTTATGAAGAGGTTTTCTGGGTTGGGAGTCAATTTGATTTTTAATGTTTTTTCCCCTCTTCCCAGAAAACACTGTTAGTAAGCCTTTGTTCCAACCAAGTGTCAATTAGATGGATTCACTTCACTGAATTGAATCTTTAATCACCTGAATGTCCAAACAGTGTGAGGCGTAAACTTTTCAGGTATCATCAGTCTTTAAAATGTTGGTGCAAATGAGTAAGTTACCAGATACTTCTTGAAAAGTGTTCCTAGGGAGACAAGAGACCCAGAATTCGAATATCATTTATGGAAACACATTTATTATGCTTTAAACAAGTCACTAAGCAACAATGGGCTGAAACATAAGAGCAAATGTGAGTATGGGACAGGACCGGGTAACGTTTCCTCCTATGGCTCTCAGGGGTACTGTGAGTCAAAACCAACTAAGCAGCAACTAGCAACAAAACGAAGAGGACAAAGGCACTGCAAGCAGATGGAAGAGGCCATCAGCACAAAGCCATCATGGCGTCCAAGGAGTCACAGAAACTCAACCACCGGAATGGAATGAGTAGAGCACGGGAATCACCAAAAAATTGGTTGCAAACAGAGCAATCCCTCATAGGTGCAGGCATGACTACAAAAACAGGACAGAGACCACGATTGGGATACAAAAACTGTTGCAGAGAGCAAGGCTGACAAGGTTGGGTCAGGACTTTCTGACCAAGGCAGTCAGGTTCTGCCCCACAGTCATGCAGGCCTATGGAAGGCTGAATAGAGTTTTCTGGGAACCACAGTTCCCCTATGTATGACCCCCTACCCACCCTATAAAGTTCTTCCCCAGGGCTCACCCTGTACAAAAGTCCCACACAAACAGGAAAGGATGTGCCTTGGTCAGAAACCAGTGAACCAAGGACAGTGACTATCCTGAAGGAATCAGCGAAGCTGGAAGGAAGATGAGCAAAAATGATTGCCTGGAGCTCTCATAAGGCCAATCGATCCAGAAGAACTCAACCTGTGTTTCCCACCTCTGAGGGGCTCCTGGCTGTCCAGTGTCGAAGGGCATTAATCCCTGAGCTCAGGGCTGATGCAGGGGGACAGCTTCCCTCCAGGCTGATGCTCTGTTCTGCTTTCTTCTGTTGGCACCCAGGCGAGAAATCAAGTTTGCTATTCACAACCCACCTAGCCTTGTGCCTGAATTGAGACTCTTCTCTTGCCTTTGAACCTAACACCCCATATTCCATCAAGGACACAGCCAAGCAAGTCCCTAAGGCTGTCCAAGAGAGTGGTAGCCATCTGCTTTCAAATGCACTCTGCCTAAAGGCAAAGCTTTGCACATTGCTGATCAATGGTCAGGAGGAACTCAATGGGGGGTAAAGCTGGGTGAAGAATCAAAATAGATTTAGGGCTCCTCCTGTAAACCACAGCCTTTTGCAAACCTAGTGCTCAGAAATTAAGTTCAAACACAGAAGCAAGTACTTCTCTTTTGAGGGTAAAGGAATTAAGATAAAAGGCAGGAGCTAATCTTTTGAATTGAGTTTCCCTACTACTTTTCAAAACTCTCCTGCATCAAATGGAGCTGAAAAAGTTCAAACTACATTCCCCAACTCCCTTAGTAGCAGGATTCCCATTTTGGCCAGTGAAACATGTCTACAAGTCTGGCCGGGGAAGCAAAGGTAAAGACACTATTCCCTGGCAATAAAAACTCAACCACTGTCATGGCATCAACTTGGACTCACAGAGATTCTGTAATGTAGATTAGAACTGCCCTTTAGGGTTTCTGAGACTGTCAATCTTTTATGGGAACAGAGAGCTGTACTTCTGTCAGGAAGTAGCAGAAGGCAAATGTGGGGCGCAATTAAGTGGAGTATTTAATATGATTCTTCTATCCATAGTCACTGAAACTCACACCAAAGACCTTTGATTTTCCAATGGGTCTCAGGAAGAAGATGGGGAGAGTGGGAGAAAGTTGCTGATTGGACTATATTATTCTTCTGTGAGTGATTCTAACAGGGTTAAGCAGGACTATCATCCTGCTGAGTATAACATGCGCTTTTGCTGAAGAAGGAAGGGGTAATCTCACCAGTAGCCATAGAAAAGAGCCAGGAGTGGAGCACAACCTTTGGACCTCAAGAACCTCTGCCTCGAACCCTTGTTTTAGGGAACAAAAAGGACCGCAGATCTCAAAAATAATTAAAGGAAGAGATTTATCAAGTCTTCAACAAGACAAAGATGAGACAAAGAGAGATCATCCAGTTGATGGAAACAATCAGAATGAGGTCATAATGGAGTCCACGAATTTACAGAGAACTGATGGCATAAGTAGGACATGAGAGGACCAAGGGAACTGTCACAGAAGCATGATTGGCAACAGGTCAATACGACTATAGAAATAGGAATGGAGCCATGATTTGGTCACGTACAGTATGCTAGTCACAAGAGCTGGCAATGTAGACCCAGGCCCCTCCAACCAAGGCAGGCAAATTCATGACTATGTCACCCTAGTGCTCCAATTTCCATCCACAACACACCCAGGCAAGGCCCTAAGGAAGGATAGCTCTGCTTGTGTTGTCTAGGGGAGTGGTAGTAATCCAGTTTTAATGTACTCTTCCTGAAAGTAAGACTGTTCATCATCCTGGTTGATCCTCAGATGGAAATCAACTGGGGCTTAATCCAGGTGGGAACTCTGCAAATGGATTTCAGGCTTTCCTAGTTAGCCGCTGCCTTCTGCAAACCTGGTGCCCAGGACTTAAGCTCTAATACAACACTGAGCCTCCTTGATCCAGGAGGTGCCTTTGACACCAGAGGAGCAGCTACAGCAGAATCAGGAGCCAGAGCTTGAGGCACAGTCTTGGACTTCCAGGCATTGGAGCAAATAAAGCTGAGTGCTTTGGGACAGGAGGCTAGCTAGTGGAGTGGGGCGCCTCTAGGGACTTCTTTGCGGGATCTGGAGTGGAGTGCCTTGGGATGAAGCGTACGGTTACAGCATATCCTTTGGGCATTTATTAGAAGCCCTAAAAGAGCATTATCAACTGCCGTAGCAGAGCAGAGGTCAGGTCAAGAGGCTGCAGACCAGAGAAGCAACTGTCCTGACCAAGCAACTGGATCTTGAGTATTTCTCACGTGAATTATAAACTATTAATTTTCCTCAGAGCATTGTCTCTGAGGTTTTATGTGCATGATCAAAGCCAGCAGAAAAATACTCAAAATATTGTGTGGGGTAACGTGCCATGGAAGGAATAGCCTGTGTCAGAATAGGAGTTAAAAAGTGGAGGGTGGAGGTATGTCTTGCTCCTGCTTTTGGTAATGAGCCGTAGGAGCAGGAGGGATTCAGATGCGGCTCCCAGGCGATTTTGTTTAAGGAACAGCCATGGATCTATGCAGGCCATCTGTGGAAGGCTTCCAGGCATCTTCGGGCTGCTAAAATATTGGGTAGCAGATTCCTACCTTTCCTGTAGTCAGGTCTCCAGATTAACAAGAGTGGGTAAGTAGGTAATTCCCTATATTGAATCACTTCCTACTTAACATACCTAAAATGGTTTCTACTGATATTTCTGAACCCTGGTTAACACATAGATGATGCGATAGGATATGGGCACTGGGCTGCAGGGAAGTGGGAGTACCCTGCATAACTAAAGGAGCCTTCATTTTAAGAGGTCTTGAAACCCAACCTCCAAAACAATTTTGCTGCTTCCTTTTTGTAACAGTTTTATTGGTACTTCATTCACATATCATACAATTCAATAGTTCAATCATATCAGGAAGACTTGTACAATCTTTGCCACAATCGCTGAATCAATTTTGAGTGCTAGTGTTAGCTCGTCAAAAAATAACAAGGGAAGAAGAGGTGCCGAGTAAGTGGAAGGAAACTAGCAGGAATCTGAAACACAAAAGAGGTGGAGACAGGCTTCTGCACACACAACGAAAGTGAAGGGCAGAATAAATAACATTTCCTTATCAATGGAAGGGACCAGAGATATTGCAGATAATGCAATGGCCGGAGGAAGAAAGACAGAATTTCATACAACCTCCTAAACGATTGAATCTACTCGAGTTTGGGGAGTGAGGCAAGAGCACAAATTGAAATCGGTGCTCAGAATGTGTGTGTCTATGTCAGAATGTGCATACCTGAAAGGAGAAGGGGACACTACAGAGGACAAGGCAACAGAAACCAACTTTGGTGACCAGTGCACCACAGCCAGATTAAAAGTCCAGTTGTATTGTTTTTCAGGCCTAAGTGCCCTCTGGACTTCTTTTCCAAAATACCCCCCTTCAATGAACTCACTCGAAATTCAAACCTTGTCTGCCTGTTTTTCCTCAGCTGAAATCTTTCTTATGAGCAGGAAAAGAGCTGAGGGGTGGAGGGGCTCAAAACTGTCAGCTTCCTCTTGGGAACACTAGCCACCTTCACTTCTAACGCTTTCTTATACAAAAATCCATAGTCTTCCAGTCTGTTGTGATGCACAGCCTCCTCAGATAGAGTTTCTGAGGCTGTGCAGAAACACATGGAAGTTCACCCTCCAGCGTTTTACCTGCCAGCCCCCCCAGGACTCCTTGTCGTTCACTGCTATCAAGTGATGCCGATTCCTAGTGAACCTTTGGGACAGGGTCCTATGAGTGAGAACTGCCTCTGTGAGTTAGAAGAAAGCCAACTCTTTAAGGGAGTAGAAAGTCCATCTTTCTCCCACAGCCAATTTATCTGAGAACAGGACACTCACAAAGCCACACTGCAGTCATCACAAAGGTAAATACAGAGCTTAACAAGGATACACATTGTTCTGTTCATTCACTTAACAAAAAGATAGTTTGGCACTAACAGACCCAGAGCTCTGAGCTAAACTAAAAATGATGCAGCCGGCTATGAAAATAACCTTTCAGGGCTATCCAGAATCTTCCATGTGCTCTGTCAAGAAGATGCATCTTGTACGTGTGGGCCAGCTTCTCTGCAAATCTGTCATCAGGCAGGATGAGCATCATAAGAAAAACCTGGCACTCAAAAGAAGCTGCAGATTGCAAGGATGTAAACAAATGAGAATGCTAGCCAGAAGCACAGTACAAAAGAACGGGAAGAAAAAAAAAAGAACGGGAAGAATAAAACCCCCAAGAAACATGTCCAGAGCAGGGAAATGCCACCCCATCTCCAGGCCAGAGAGGTGACCTAGGCAAATCGCTCTGCAATAACCTAAAGCATCTGTATGTGTATTCTCTCTTTACAGCTGTAAAGTTGGGGATAGAATCTGCTCTGTTTCTTTTTCAAGTCAGGTCTGTGTTGAAGCCCATTATTCGTAGGAACCTCTGTGACCTCTGAAGCCGCTCTTCATTAATAATTGTCATCACTCAGTTACGGGAAGCCCCTTCTCTTCTGACACCCGGCACTGAGTCACACAGAACCACTGCGCTCACCTCTCCTGATTCAACCCACATGAGCTTAGAAAACCTTAACAATGTCTTTGCCCTTAAAATAATCGAATTCATTGGCATCAAGTCGATAGCAACCCTGTAAGACAGAGAACTGCTGGCAGAGGTTTCAGAGGCTGTAAATCTTTATGGGAGCTGAAAGCTTGATCTTTGAACTACTGGCCTTGCGGAGAGCAGGCCAATAAGTAACCCAGCAAACCGTGAAGGTTCATATTGAGGGTTAAAACTAAAAGCACCCCTGAGAAGGCAGCTTACTTGGCTTTCATCACCACATTCGTTAAGACCCAAGACCCATTGTACTCCAGTGGCTTCTGACTCATTGTGACCCAGGAGGGCAGAGAGGAAGCTAGAGGGAAACAAACGGCCTTCTCTTCTGCTGAGCAGCTGGTGAGCTCCACCTTTGGGGTTTACTGTCGGTTGCTTTAACCACTGTGCCACCAAGGTTCCCTTCAGCAATGACTATGTGTGAAGGTTTTAGAACTCAATAGAAAGGAAGCAATTGGTAGACCAGAGGGGAATGGCAGGTTAGCTTGCGGCAATGTAGCTATCTATCCCCTGGCCTCCAACCTCATCCTATTTTCTTAATGACAATACCCTAGTGGCTGTATATATTTTGTTTTTGTTTGTTGTTGTTGAAAGGTTGACCAAACAAGAGAAGGCAATGGCATTTGTTTTATTAATATAAGTAATTTTGTTGGTTTGTTTTTTCAAACTTTGATGATTTATGTATATATATCTTTAAGAAAGAGTATGAAAATGGAAAAATAATGCAGTGAGGGGGATGCAAAATCTCATCATTATAGAAAACAAGGATGATCATTGTTTTAGTTCTCTCTCCAGACTTTGCTCGATGCATACACAGGACATGGGAAAGTGCTTAAATAGCACATTTTATATTGCTGAGATTGTGAACTATAGAACCAACTCAAAACCCAACCCATTGCCATTGATTAGATATCAACACACTCGCCCAAGACCCTCAGGGGTCGATTATCACAAGTGGCTGCAATGATGGACTCAAATATAGCAAGTATTGAGAAGTGGGTGACTCCTCCTTCTGTGGTATAAAAAGGATCACTATGAGATGGAACTGTTGTAGAAAACATATACAGATGCCAAAAAGAACATGTTTGTGGGCAAGCAAATAGATTTGGGGTGGCAGAGAAGCAACTGACTCCCTCCCTAACTGTGGAAGAATTGAGTTTTGCAACTCTTTGACAATCGTGTAAATATCCTTAAGTTGTTCCTTTGAATTCTTCTCTAAGTAACTGTAACATTCTCCCAGTTCACACATTAATAATGACTTAACCAAAATCTTTAATTGTTTCCATCTGATATCTTTAATAGTCAATTGAAAATTATCTTCTAATAACCTACAAAGGATTTATGTATTTGTAATAATGGGATTCCAGTCAATCTATGTCTTTGTCACTTGCTTTTTTCCCTTTAACAAGACCTCTTGTTCCATGTCTCCGTGATGATTAATAGAGCTTTGCAATGACTGTATCATAGTGCACTGGATGACTGTTCCTAACGGTTAGATATTTCGATGGTTGCTGACAAAAGTTGAAATTTATCAAAGTCCTTTCTTTGGAAAGAACTCTCCCCTTCCGCCCCCCGCTCACCCTTTTGTGTTCTGGAGAAAATAGCAATGGTTACTTCAAGAACTTAAAGATTTTTTATGTTCTGATAACTTTACTTTCCCCTTCCTTCACTATCTGCTTCTTCCAGGAGCTACCTGAATGCAGGTGACCTTTCATTAAAGACAAAACAAAAGAGAAATCAATAACAGAAAATGGGCCCTGACAGCAACCTTGGTTCATCCCTTACCTGCTGCCCCTTCAGCTTGCCTACTCTGTCCTAGACGATTGCCATGACTCAGAAGCAACTCCCTGGCAGCGCTATGGTCACTGGCAGTAAGGACTCAGGTTGGGTGGGACAGGACAGAGTGCGGAGCAGGCCAATCATGTTAAAAACAAAATACACTCCAAACCTTTCAACCGAATTCCTATCTCCAGACAATAATACGTGCCTGGAAAGTACAGCCACCATGCCCATGCTTCTTATTGAAGGCTTTCCTCTTTTTCTACTTTTGTGTTTGTAGACCCTCAACATTCATTCACCTGAGTTTATTTGGACTCTCTGGTGACCTACCTCTGATCCTTTCTAATTTGGTTTTCAAGTGAAGCACGTTGGTACACTGAATTCCAAATAGTGCTTTTGCCCCCTTTTACATGAGTCAGAGAGTGCATTTGAAGCTGCAAGGGTCATTAGGACACTTTCACTGGTATGACCACAGTGCCACAAAGTTTGGGAAAGTCTTCAGAATAGAATGTCTTGAGAGAGCCAGAGAAATACAAAACCAATCATATTTGGGAGGAAGTCATCACTTTCCATGAGGAAGGAGGATGAGCACCATGAGTGTATCAACAGGAGAGGTAGGGCAAAGGCACTTGGATCTAAGGCCTTGATTGTCAAGCGTGGTCCAGAGACCCGGGAACTTGAGAGAAATGCAGAATCTCAGGCCCCACCTGGACCTACTGGGTCAGAACCTACATTTTAAGGAGATCCCAACTAATCTGTGTACGGAGTAAAGATTAAGTATGTCTGGTGAATAAATAAGAATAGGGACAGCCACGAATCTGTCTCATGAGAGTCACGCGTGTAAAATGAAGACCTCATCTCTCTTGCTGGATTTGTAACTGGGTAAATTGGGATGGGCATTCCAACCAGGATGATTGAGATGTCCATTTCCTCCCCTGCTATTATTGGGCACTCATCTAGTCAACTCCAACATAGAGTGAGCCCAGGGGACAGGGAAGAGCTGCTGCCCAGGTTTTTTTGTTAGAATTTTGAGGAAAGCAGATCCTGAGTCTTCCTTTCACACCACGGCCTTTCAGCTTAACCACTGTACCCCTGAGGACCTGACTGGATGTCTTTTAACCCCAGAAAAATTCAGAATTAAATAGAGAAATGAATTAAGTCAATGCCACACAAATATTATTTTTATACTGAGGTTTTGATCTATCAGTATATACTTCAAATACATCACAAATTATCTATATTATTTAAGTGAATTTAGAATAGAGAATATCTGATAGGTTAGCCTTGAAATTCTCATTAAAATATGAAATTGAGTAACTGCTTTGGACTTGTGTCGATAAATCAAAAAGCAACTTGTTGTGGTACTGGAACATTGAAGAGAGCAAAACACATGAATCTTTTGACTATATTAGTTACAGAATCACTTAAATGTTGGAGCATGTTTGACAGTCTGAGAATTAAACAATCCTGAAAGAAATACAGATGCATTGCTGTAAATATTTGAGGGAAATTGTGTAAATCACCTCTAAAAGCCTTTACAGAGGGGCCTGCAAAATCTGACTCAATTTAGAAAGTAAAATTCACAAATAAGGAAGAAATAGGATTTGAAGTTGTCATGTAAGTCCAGTGAATGTCAAGTTTTCCCCAAATCTGTCTAACCTAATTTTTTTTTCTATGGCAAAATGGCTCACCCAAAGCACGCATGAAAATCCCACTGATTGTGGAGCAAGGGTTTTGAGTCATGCCCAGAGGCACCATGGTACTGTGCTCCTTCGATGGCAGGTGCCTCATTTCAACTTTCAGTCCTGCCACAGTCTGGTTTCTCTTCTCAACCTTCTTCGAGTTTTGCTCTGAGTCCAGAAGCAATCAGGGGTCAGGAGGAAGCACTATGTTGGGGAGTTTCAATGTTCAGTTGCTACCACCAAGACAGCAACAATTCTTCTGGCATTCCATCATGTTGATGTTCTCAACTTGGTGAAATCCTGCCTCAATGGATGTGTTCAGCTCCACTTTGCAGTGGAAGAAATGAAGATCTGAAGCCTCAGGACTTGGCTCATGTTGGCGCCATTTCCCCAAGCTCCCCCTGGAATGTTACAGTCCACATGCACTTGGCTGCTTTCTGAGACCCAGAATACAGACTAGTTCCTCAAATTCGTGGGCGGGGACCCTTAAGAGGGCATGTTTTCTTTTACAAAGTACATCATTCAATCTCTGCATTTGATAAGAGATGATACACATACAAATAGACCACAGAGGGGTGAATCCTTCATCATGCTCTACTATCAAGGTGAAGGGGGGGAGTGATCATTGAACCTTTCCCAAAGTCTTGCTGTGACCATGTTGGATGGACCCTATCCCACTGGTACTGGCTGCCATCTTCACACCTAGTGAATCCTTTCCCTGCTGCCATGTGAGCTCTTGCACCAGGCAAAGTCTCAAAATGCCTATTGCTAATGCTCTTGTTTATAAAGCTCTTGTATATAAAGATTACCTCCTCTCTTCATGACCCCTTCAGCAATAACAAAGGTAAGTTCATGAAATTGTACAGATGTCCATGCCATATGATAACTAGTGGTATACACACTGAGCACAGAGGTGCTACTGCAGGACTCTGAGCCCTAGTTAGAGAAGGTGGTAGTTACATAATCTGTTGTCAATTTGAGATTATTAAGAGTAAAGGGGTGGAGTTTAGCCTGTCAATCATGTCGCAGCTTGATGAACTCAGTAGATAAATAGCTTGCTGGAGGTGGGACACAAGCTCATTCCCTGGAAGACATTTCTGTTGACATGCCACATGGAGCTATGCTGATGGCAGTGAGTCTTGAAGCTGGTGGAGCCACGTGGAAACCAACACCAGTGCTAAGATGTGTCCACTGGATCCACAAGACTTTCCACCCACTGGCCTGTGATCTCCCTCCACTTGGCATCATTACATATTTTGCATGAGTCTGAAGAGGAATTTACAGACTGATACTGGACTTATGGGCTAATAGCAGACTTATGGACTTGATGTGGACTCGGATGGGGTGTTTTCTTAATGTACAATTACTCTTGTATATAAAGCTCTTTGCTATAAACAAGTGTCTATGAATTTGTTTCCCTAGTCTACCCAGACTCACATAGACAAATATGCCCAGAAATCTTGGTTGCATTTCAAAAGGTGATGCAGTTGCCTTCATGAAGGTACAATGCTGAGAAGAGGTACAAACCTAAGGCAGGCTAATACCTGGAGGGGAGAGTTCTCTAGTGAGGAAGGAATAATTCAAAACCACTTGCTCTTTGCCAAATGAGAAAAAAGCTCGTAATACTAGATTTTTCAATGAAGGTGGTGTGTACACAAATGATTTTCTTGTATGCTGGAAATTGATGTGCTACTCAAGACAGAGTTGATGATTCAGGATGCCTAAACTATTGCTAGTGAGGGTTGTGTGTACACATCAGCAAAGAAACATCTGGCAAGGCCTAAGCTGAACAGAAAGGTGTGGCGACTCTTTGATGTGGTGAGTGTCCAGCCAAGATTTCACCAAAACACATTGTGGAAGCTCTTTAATATTTTGAAGCTAAATTTCAGACTGAAACACGTGCCACCCTATGCAGCAAAAATGTCTATTCAAGGAACTTTTCCTTGTACATGTCTTTGAAATGCTTACACGGAGCTGGCAAGATATTCTTTAGAGCAAAGCTTATATCATAATAACAATTTATATAATACTCACGTTGTGCCAGGTACCACTTAAAATACTTTGGCTAATTCTTTTAATACATTTAAGCAATAGTGTGGGTTAGGGACACCCCTCGCTTTATAGATACAAAAGTTGTGATGCAGAGAGGCTAAGGGGAACCAGCTAATCAGTGACTAGTTCTACTCTTTAGACTGTCTTGGGGTTATGAACAAGACCCCTTCTCCTGTGTTTAAGTCAGATTTGCAGGTAAATCAGAGTAGGAGCTTATGGATCTTACTGAGTCGGGCTTGAGTGCAAAGAAAGGCACAAATCCTTCTCCAAGGCTTAAAAGCAAGTTAAGAGTGTGATGAGGAAATTGTTGCAAGCAGGGGTTGGTTCAATGGGTTCATAGTGAGGGAAATTTTACTTAACATTAAAAGGCAAGGGCAAGTTGCCCATACATCAGATATTCATAATCCAGGAACTTAGTGACTTATTATTTTGCATTATCACACTTCATCTCTTCAGCACACTGACTCCTCAGAGTAAACTGAGGAGACAAACCACTCTTAGAAATAAGGGAATAAGACTCCGATTTATTAGCTTGCCCAAATCCACTGAGTCTGTAGTCTGTAAGACTGGGGTCCATGTCTAAGCCAGCTGGCTCTTTAATTGCTCTGAAGGACTAGGTCACACTACAAAGGATGCAGACTGAACACAGGACTGTAACGCTACTACTCTCTATTCCAGAAGGCTTGGGACTATAGGGTCTCAACCACTCTACCATGGAGAGCATTCCCCTGATTGCTTTCCCAATGTGTTCAAGTTCCTATGACCCAGAAGTGTTTGATGACTTGGGTACATAAAAAGAGGTCTATCTGACACTTCAACTCTTCACATACATACCCAATATCCCTGAACAAATGCATAGACACATCCCACCATGCACACATATTTGGTTACACACACACAAACCCCACTGAGAATTTCACCATATATTTACATTACACAATAACCCATTGAATTAGCTGGCATCTCAAGTCAACTCCTCCTCACAGTGACCCATGCATGTTAGAGTAGGCCGGTGTTCCACAGTATTCCCAGGGGCTGCATTTTATGGTTACCCTCCAGGCCTTTATGGGTAATAGCTGGATTCATTAAGCACTACGTGTGATGAACATTTTTTTATTCACTATAAAATGATAGCTTCAACCCCCCTAAATTGACTTCCTAGCTCATTAACAAGTTGGAACCTGCATTAAAAAAAATCACTGCCTATCCAGAAGCAGATCAATATTTTCCAGGATCTTTTTAATCTAAGCCCACAATGTTCATTCTTAAATGCAGAAAGACACTAAACACATAGTTGACATTGATTCCTCTTGGGGACCCTCTTGCTGTTCAACCATTTTTTTATGGAAACAAAAGTTAGCATGATCTCATCTTGCTGCAAAAGAAATTTCTCTACATCCTCTCCAAAAGAAGATTGACTTGAACTTGACTAAAATCCAAGAGGGTTTCAAAAAGTTCATGGAAAAATGGAATGAAAAAATGACCAAAATTTTCCATCAAGTTTTTGAAGTTCCTTTGTATAATGTCATGTAGTTGAGAATGCAAAAGATTATGAAAGCCTTTGGGGAGGTATGTGAGTAGGAGAAAAAATTGGATTAGAATCCATCAAAAGCAAGAAGAACTGGCATCCAGTTGAGAAGGACACATAAGAATGGGGTTGGAAGAACAAAGCTTTCCACTCATGATTAAGTGGTTAGTGTCTTCCAAAAACAGTGAAATCTTGTTCAGACTCTCCAAAAACCATCTTTACTTCCACCATTGCTTCCTTTCCCACCTTAGGATTTTTGATGAACAATAAGAGGAGAGAAAATTCACATTGCTTTTCCATGCAAAGGTACAGTCCTTATGCTTTGCCAGATGCCCTTAAAATATTCCTGACTCCACTCCCTGTGCCCCTCAGCAGGAATGGTCTTGGCTGTGAACAGTCGTAGAGAACCTTTTCTCCTCAAATTTAGAATGAAAAGATCCTAAACCATAGTGTAATTGGCGGGATCTCACTCTCTCTTTCTATAGCTTTTATTTCTCTTTCACGATTCCATACCCAGTTCTCACTTAATAAACAGGAGCATCATTATTTTCTTTTTATTAAATTACCTTTTTTTCTAACATCATAAAATAATGTCAAAAATGTCATTTTTGAAAAATCACTATTATTTTTAAATAATTTTTAAAAATTTAAAAAGCATTGCCATTGAGTTGATTCTGACTCACAGGAACCATACACAGGGTCCCTTAAAAAAGCTGTAGGTATTTCCTAGAGCAGACAGTTTCATCTTTCTCCTGTCGAGTGGCTGGTGGTATTGAACCACTGACAATGTTGTCAGGACCCCAACAGTTACTCCACAGTGACACAAGGATGCGTAACCAAGACACGTTATTTTGTTGGTGAGAAGTCACTGTTACTCTCCTTCAACAACCAAGTTGTCAAAATATATTGATGCTGTCGCCATCAAGTATCATAGGAGTCTTGTTTATATATTTGCATAATTACATGCCATTATAAAAGAACACTGAAATACCACTCAGCAAACAATTTGGGAGCTTCCATAAAGAAACATATAAACTCATCCAGCTACACCAGAGGATGTACACTGGTACAGACAGAACCCAGAAACATTGGGAATCCAGGACAGATGCACCCTTCAGGACCAGCGGTGAGAGTGGCAATAATGAGAAGGTGGAGGGAAGGTGGGGTACAAAGGGGGAACCGATTATAAGGATCTACATATAACCTCTTCCCTGGGGTACAACAATGGGAAGTAGGTGAAGGGAGACATCGGACAGCATAAGATATGACAAAGTAATAATAATTTATAAATTACCAAGGGTTTATGAGGAAGAGGCAGCAGGGAATGAGGGGAAAATGAGGAGCCAATACCAAGGGCTTAAATAGAAAGCAATGTTATGAGAATGATGAGGGCAACAGATGTTACAAATGTGCTTGACACACAATGGACTTATGTATGGATTATGATAAAAGTTGGATGAGCCCCCAATAAAAAGATTTTTTTTAAATCCCACTTACAAGTATGCTGGGCTTCCTGGTCTGCAGGGATTCTAATGGGGCACCTAGTTTATTAGCAAGGAGGAATCTGGCTCATGACTTTTAGAGCCATGGTGTTTGGGAAGATTGGTGAGATTTTTAAAAGTTATTTTATACGAAATAAGGAGTTGAATTGCTTTGGCACACAAGTACTGCAAGGAATCGTATGCAAACAATAAACGTCAAGGAAAACGCAGATTACTTGCTTTTCAAATTATTTATGCTGTAGGGCCTTGTAACTACAGCTATGGATTTCCTTTTATAATCACTCCATCATCTTTCCGATGTGGAGTAATGGGCAGCCGACACCACCAGCTCCAAGGCTGCAGCCCATCTGTCTTTCTCTTTAATCGGACTCAACGCGACAGCCATACTTTCTTATTAGAGAGGATTTTATGATGCCGGGTAAAGGGATTCAGAAACTACCAAAATGCAATGATTTCTGGTGAATATGCAATAAAGTTATAGTGGTATTTGATGAATGGAGCTCTTGGGAATAAATTTACTTCTTTAAACTATCACCACCATTAACATTCCATTTTCCTCCGCTTGTTACTTACCTATGATGAGAACTGCTTACATTTACAGTGACATTTTAGAACTCGCTCCACGAACACTTTGTTCCTTCCACTTGTTTTCCATTCCAGACATTGGGGGTCTGAATAACCAACCAACAGGAAGCAAAACCGGAGAAGCAAAATTGACTATGGGGGGAGCAGGAGACTGGGAAACATCAGCCCTGCAGTAGGTTTAAGCATGGATGAGAGGGTTCTAGATTCAGTTTGCTCCAGTAACTCTTCATGTGGGGAACACCCTTACCACCCATACCGCCTCCAGAATCCTGATCCAGTGGGGGTGGGGGGTGTGGAGTCCAGCCCTCTTTACTCTCTAATCCTCACCTGAGTCACTTGCTCACTCACAGTCAATCAACACTTTGAAGGTGAACGTGCACATCGCTCAACCCCACACTTGAAGAATTCCTTATACATAGGTGCTCAGGTGCTCTGCGTTGTCACAGGTGTGGATGGCCATGACATAGTCGGTGCGAGGAGCTTTAGTTTGACCAGGAACACTTACTGGCTCCATAGTGGCACACTCTGGCTGATGGTGGCAAGCTGGCATGGACAGAAGGGGTGAAGTGATTTTCCGTAGCTCTGGACAATGACTTGTATTGCAATTGGTTTCAACACTGAACTTGTGGTGAGGGTACTGAAGCCTTTTCAGTATGTGAGTAGTCACTGGGAGAAAAGGATGACTTGACTTTTTAAATCAAATTCAGTGATTGTGTGTCATGCAATGGTCCTGTGGTGGGGGAGGAAGGGTGGGCCGGGGAGTGACCTCTACACCAATCAGGACAGGCAAATATTTTTCAGAAGACTTCTTCCAAAATATGTGTTTGTTTGGTGTTCAGGGTTTGTTCTCTAGAGCAGCGGTCTGTTTGACATCGGTTCACAAACATGGGGAAGTGACTTGGAACTTTAGAAAGGAAACAAAACCCGAGTTTTTGACTTTTGTGTTAGTTAATGGATAAAAGCCTAAACCTGTTTGCTTTCCCTCACCCTCACCTTCATCTGTTTCCTTGATATACCCAGGCCACCGGCTCCAAGTTTCCTCTGCACTCTTAGCAATGCATAACTAAAAATCATCAGGAAAGTGCGCCCTTCTTATTTTCAGGGAATTGGAAAAGAACATGTCTTTGATTTGTCCTAGGTGACCTGCCATTTCAGAGAAGGTGGGGGGAGGGGAAACCCTGCAAAACTTAATGAGCCAAAGGCAGACCCCTTAACCCAAGTTTAATTTCTGACTTTGTTCAGGGAAGGCAATTTAGAAAGCTCCAAGAGAATTTCCAATGCTTCTATTTATATCCTGAGGAACACTGCACTGGTTGCGTGTGCTGGAGAAAGCTGTGGACTGTGAGCGCCTATTGGTGGGCAAACGTGTTCAGGGTGTTTCCAAGGATGCGACCAAGAGAAGAACAAGACCTTATGCAATATGCTATCCCTGAAACTCACCAAGAGCTCAGCTAAACTGAGCACAATTTTGGAAACTGGCAAAGTCCAAATCGTTTTGAAAAAAAAAAAATATATATATATATATTTGGAGTAAATACTGGATTAGACTTCAATCCCTGGGGCCAATGTCTTACTAACTCTTACTGCCATTGAGTAGCCAATACATAGCAACTTTAAAGGGCAGAACTGAACTGCCCCTAGGAGTTTCTGAGACTGCAACTCAGTAAAGCTCCATCTGTCTCAGCAGCTGGTGGTTTCTAACTGATGACCTTTACGATAGCAATCTACAGATTCTTCCTTGAAATAGTTCTTCTTGTTCTCCTTCTTCTTGTTCTCCTTCTCCTCTTCTTCTCCTTCTTTTCTTTTCCCCCAGAAGCCTTAAGATGTCTTTATTCTAGTTAGGACTACAATAGGAAAGCAGAGTCTATCACCTTAGACTTCCAAGGAGCCTAAGTAGCATCATAGTTCAGTGACAGATAAGCCATGGTGGTTACAATCAGATGTTGAGTAGGAGTCAACCCACATAACTGCATACCTCATAGATGTGGGGACAATGAGCCATGCTGGTTAGGAGCAGATATTGGGTGGACAGCAACCAATGGACGTGTATGCCAATGAAATGTACCTCAAGCAATCATATGACTAACTGCTAGTTTGCTTGTATTCAGAGGAAGTTAAGTAATTCTCATCTCATTTTCTATTGTAGAATACTGGATGAATGACTCAGAAAAAAAAGGTACACTGTAAAACTCAGCAAGTGGTGAGTGGAGAGTTCAAGTACAGCTTCCATGATGTGAGTTTACACATCAATGGCAATGACATTATACAGATGAGAAAACAGTAGCTGAGCGAGGTTAACTGGCCCAAGGAGCCATAGCTCCTGAGTGGCGGAGTCAAGATTTGAACCCCAGAAGTCTGCTCTAGACCTTCCTTTTTTAACTTCTGGCCTGGAAACTGCAGATTTCAGGAACGTCTTCTCCATGAGCTACATGGACCCCCAACAGTGGTAGATGGTAATCAATTGGACCCTCCTACTCCCCTCCTAATCTCATGGAAAGTAAATGACTAGTCCATCAAATTCCCCCAAAGTATCCAATGTGACAGGAAGAAAAAAGATTCAATTGAACAGGATTTGAATAACATCTGTGTCAGAACAAATGGGTGGCGAAACCAATATAAACTACCTAGTCATAATGTAACCTGCCTCTTCCTGATTTCACCTCCCAAAATGTCAACTTTTGAGCTGGGCTTATGAAACAATGTGCTGGCTCAGTGGCCGCACTGATCAAGACAGAAATTAATGAATATACACAGATATCTTCTGCTTGAGAAACCCGACAAAGTTTTGGCTTGAAGGTGGGCCTGAGAAATATAATTAAGTTCCAAGGAACATTCTTTGTTGCATTCAAATAACTTCCAGGCAGGGAGGTAAGTGTTGGATCTGGAAATCTTGACAGACAGTTTCTTAAGTAGCTCCTGCTAAGAAGAAAAGATTTTATACTGAATATAAATGAGACAGGAAAATTCTCACTTGCATACCTGAGAAAATGGAATTTAAAAACTTAGCTAAACCCTTAAGGGTGAAAGGAATCTGTTTACTCATAGATAAGAGCTCCAGATGGAGATTTCTGTTGCTTTCCATGGTGTTTTCCAATCTTGTACCATTGTTTAGTCAAATGAGTTGACACTGGTTATTTGACTACTTGGACCCAGCTACCCTCTTATTCATGGAATATGCCGCCTGTTTTCCCTTTGGAAGTGGTCCCCTCCTCTTCGCTATTTATAGGCTGAGAAGGTCAGACTCCACTCCCAGCTCCAGGTACACACATGTCACCTGGGCCTGGTAAAAGAGGCTATGCTGTCACATGACTATATATTTGGATTGGCTCATGAGCAAAGTTTATCAGAGAGGATCAGGTAGCAAGTGTTGGTATCACAAGGGAAAATGAACACTTTTGCAGCTGTAAAAATACAAGCTTCCAGACTGAAGAGACACCCCCCACTCCCATACATGGATAACGAATGCCCGCAAATGAAAAGCAGCTAGAGAGATCTACAGCTGAGCGACATGGATAAAGAAAACAGAACCTAACCTCTAATTCCCTGGGATTTCTCTTACTGGCAAGCTAGTTTTAATTTTTTTCTTTAAATTTCATGTATATTGTTAATGTTGCTGAGTGAGACACACACACCCGAAACACAATTCAACTGTTTCTTCATGTGCAGTGTGGTAACATTGAGGACATCCATCAAGTTGTGTAGCTATCCTCAACCCTCCTCCCTCACTATCCCCTAAAATCATCCCTGATCTTTGGAGTTAATAGTCCTCCATACAATGCCATATACATGGAAATTAGTTAAATGACTTTGGTTTTAAGAAGACATCAGGTGATTTTCAGTTTAAGAGTTAAAGATCATTTAATGGCGATCCTTTCAAAGGTTCATCGCATAGTTGAAAGTGGATGGTTTCAGAAAATCTAGCATCCAGTAGCATTTGAAACTCTGTTTTACAGTGTTTCTATTTTCATCAGGATATTTCCATGGAATCTTTAAAGAAAATGTCCAGTAATTATAGCTAAACACCATCCAGTACTTCCAATCTCCTGGGAAAGAAGGTACTTAGCTAAACACTCCATTTTTACCTCCTATTGCTGCCTCTCTTTCTTCTTTTGCTGCTCCAAGTAAACAGAGACCAACCACTGTACTGGATGGGTGCTGGAAAATATAACAGAAGCCTTAAACACTTTAATAAGTCAGTTACTGTGATGTCCCATGGAACCACGATGCTTAACTGCTAAACCAAAGAAGCAAATCCCATAAGTGGTTGATATACATAAACAATCTCAACAGTCACTCTGGTTTTTGATGTGTTGTGGTTTATTGTTTGCTTGTTGTTCAAAATTTATCTATGACATAAAATTTGCCAGTTCAACTTTTGACCCCCTAAAATGGTGTAATAAAACACACAAAAGGGACCCCGGTGACATAGTGTTATACGTTGGGCTACTTACATCAAGGTCAGCAGTTCAAGACCACCAGCCACTCTAAGAAAGAGAAAGATTTCTATTCTCAGAAAGTGTTGCAGCTTTGAACCCTCCAGGGGCAATTTCCCCCTGTCCTAGAAGTTGTTCTGCACTGGAATGGACTCCATCACAGGGAGTTCTTTTGGACACATTCAGGGGAAAGTCGGCTCAAGCATACCAAGAATTATGAGGCTAGCACGGGACTGGGCAGTGTGTGGTTCTGTTGTACAAAGGGTCTCTTTATGAGCGCAAACCAATTGGATAGCACCTAACAACAACAACAATAACAGCAACAACAGGGGAAAGCGTAGAGATAGGACCAGATCAAGAAACAAAATACTGACGGTATCCCAGAAATTCCCCCATGGATCTGGCCCTATTCTCTTTCTTTTCTCTCTCTCTCACCCCTTTCCTTTTCCTTTCCCCCTCTCTCTTGCCACCCTGAAGCTTTCAAAGTCTGCTTCTTTTGGTATCAAAATCACTTTTCTTGGATTTTCCTTCAATACTAGTGGTCTCACGCAGCATTTGTCTTTATGAGATTAATTAACTTTGCTAAGCATGTCTTTCTAATGTTTCCATGTCATGAGATGTTTGTCCATTTCAACACTGTTTTCATAAATGCATAATATTCCATTGTACACATTTTTATCTAGTTCTGTATTTTAGAAGTGTACAATTTATTGACAGCAATGACAAAAGTCCACTGTGCCACCCTATTCTTAATCAATATCATCTCCCATCACCATTAACTTCTCTTTCCTGCCTCCCTTTCAGGTATGCTCAACACTAATAAACATTGTTCTTTACACATTTGCTTCTTCTCTTCTTACAGATGTAAAATCATTTTGTGATTGGCTCATTTCACTTAGCATCATATTTCCAAGCTTCACCCATGCTGTAGCATGTATTGAGACTTTATTTCTCCTACTGGCTGGCTGAGTAGTATTCTGGTGTATTGTGGTACCGCATTTGTCTATCCATTCATCTGTTGATGGACATTTATAGTGTTTCTGTTTTTTTGGCTATTGTGAATGGTATTGTAATACATTTCTGCTTCCAAGTCTTTGGGAGTATATACTTAGGAATAGGATGGTTGGGTTCTAGGGAGGCTCCATTTTTTCTTGTATTGAGGAACCACTACACTGTTTTCCATAGCAGTGTATCAGGTGGCATCCCCAGCAGCAATGGGTTTGTGTTCCAATCCCCCCACATCCTCACCAACATTCATTATTTGATCTTTTGTTGGAGTTCTATTTTGTTTTGTTGTTCTTTTATTTTAGCCACCATAGTGGGAAGGAAATGGTATTCCAGGGTATTCCAGTTTTGCTTTACATCATTCTAATGAGCATTTCTTTTGGTGGCCATCTGCCCACTTTAGAAAAATGTCTATTCAAATCCTTTATCCATCTTATGATTTGGTTATTTATTTTTCATCATTAAGTTGTTAAATTTATATAAATATATATGTTTTCATTATTAGATTCTTTTTGGATATATGGTTTTGGAAGATATTCTATTACCTCGTAATTTCACTTTTTTGTAAAGGCTTTTGATGAACACCACCACCAACAAAAGCGGGGGTGTTTTGTGATTGTTGTTTTTAGCTCTCCTTTATTTATTTGGGGTTCTGCTGGTTGTGCTTTTATTACTCTATTAAAGGCCCCATTGTTGAAATCTAGTCCTGACAGTGTTGCCTCTGCTTTTCTTCTAATAATTTTATGGTTTCTGTTGACACATTTAGATCACTAATTCAGGAATTTGGGTTTTTGTGTATATAATATAAAGTTAGGCTGTTCTTTCATTTTTCTGCAAGTAGAAATTCAATATTCCCCACATCATTTTTGAAGATATTCTTCTTTCACAATTGAATAGGCTTAACATCCTTGTCAAAAATCAGTGGACGATCAAGGAAACTCAGTTCTATTCCATTGCTCAACACCTCTGTGTCTATGCCTGTACTACCCTGCTTTAATGAGTGTTGCCATGCAGTATGTTTTAAAATCAGCAGGCGTGAATCTCCCTACTTTGTTGAACTCTTGTATCATTCTTTAAGCTATTTGGAGCACCTTGCCTTTCTAAATAATGTTGAGCATTGTTGTTGTTTTCTAATTACATAAAAACTACTAATTTTTTCATTGGTATTCCATTGAATCAATTAATTATATTGAATAGTATTGGTATTTTAATAAGTCTTCTAATTCATGAACATAAAATCCTTTTCCCTTTATTTAAGTCATCTTCAATCTCTTTCAGCTGTTTTATAGTTTTGATTATAAATGTCTGTCACATTCCTGGTTCAGTTTATTGCTCAGCCAGCTTATTCTCTGGATCCTATTGTAAATAGAATTGTTTCCTTCATTTCCCTTTCAGATTTCTCATTGCTCATATACGGAAACACAACTGATTTTTTGTTGTTGGCTTTATTCCAATTGCCTTTAGTTTTGTTCTGAACTCTCTGGGATTTTCTGTGTAGAGGGTCATATCATCTGTGAATGTAAAGCAGTTTTACTTCTTTTCCAGTAAGAGTAGCTTTTACTTCTTTTTCTGATCTATCTTTTACTTCTTTTTCTTGTCTTTTTGTGATGACTAGGACATCTAATACACTTTTCCCTTGAACATATTCTTGTGAGTGGGGTGACTATTTACGGAGCAGATCAGCTTTCTTTTCAACAATCTGCATTGTGCTAATGTCACTGATTGCAATTCCCACAATGGTAACCTCACTCATCTCATTTTTTCCCCATTTCCTGCATTTCCCATTTTTAGTTCTCCTCCTTCCCTAGACTTCCTTGCCTTCGGAGATCTGTCCCTAAGTTAATGCTGGCTTTTTAACTTTAAATAGTGCATGATGCTGAGGTGTAAGTACATCTGTTTTGCTGAAAATTGACCCATGGTGGTGAGTTCGTTTCCAGAGCTGAAGGGTGACTAACAGCATAATCTGGGAGGTTAAATATTCTCTATCTAATGATTAGCCCCATCTTTTTCATTATTTTGAGATCTTATTGTTCTTTTTTAACTTTTAATTATAAATTGATGAAGGTTTACAGAACAGATCCATTTTCCATTCAAGAATTCAATCAAATTTTGTTTCATCTCACTGATCATGATCCCCACAATGGAACATCACTTATCCCATTTTCTCTGTATGCATCCCGTTTTCATTCCTCCTTCTTTCATAAGTCTTCTCAAAATGGAACTAGATGATTATCATCTGTCTCTAACTTTATCTGACTGGACAAAGCACACTGGTTCATAAGTCAACCCATTTCAAAACAGTTGCAATAATTGTTCATTCTTTTATACATGTATGCATTAGTTCAATTTCTTTTATAATGGTTCCAAATTGGTCACTTTTCCATATTTTAAATGTTATAATAGAATGTCTTTTACTTAATTTTTAAAAAATTATTACTAATTGGGACTTAATACATATATCAAATCATTCTACAGCTCAATCACATCAAGCATAGTTCAATCACAGTTTCCAAACTTTCTTTACCTTCCTGGATTCCTTGACATTGTCTCTCTTTTATAAGCCTCCCTCCCCCTTCTCCATGTTTTTATAATTATATTGACATATAATCTACAGATAACACAATTCAATGTTTAACTATATTAGAGAGTTGGGTATTTATTACCACAGTGATAGAACATTTTCTTCATTCTTATGTCCATTATTACTCCCTCCTCATTTCCCAGTAACCTCCTTGTGATAATCCTAAGTAACTATTAATCTACCTGCTGTGTCTATATATCTATACATCCATTAGTTCTATTTCTATCCTCTAGAATAATTCAGATTAATCACACAACCTGCCCTATAACAGGACTTTCTATACGTGAAGCTACACTCACATCCTGAACAACTCCCCATTGTTATGTTAGACCCCTGTTCCCTCTCTTATCCCTCTTTTAATCAGATCCCAAATCCTTAAATAGCATATACGATATCCTGACTTCAAGATTCAGATTGAATGCAAACTTCAACTGAGGCATGACCTACAAGTGGATTCTTCCTTTCTGGCTTTTGAATGGAACTTGTCCATGAAAACAGATCGAAATGACATCATCAGAGACAACAGATGAAAATCAAGCTACCAGTCAACTAAAGACTGGTAGCACTTGGTTTGAGTGACTTGCTTTTGGTAATTTCAATAAAACAAAAAGTAAATACACATACCCACTTGAAAAGAGTATCCGGACAGTATAGCATTAGAGGTTCAAGAGTACTAAGAAATGTTTGTGTCTTCACTTGCCAAACAATATTTTCTGGCGTAAGTGGCATTATGGCGTTCCAAAGGTTCTCTGAAAGCCCCACTCTAACTTCTCTGGAAAGAGTGCCTTCTGGCAGGCTAAAGTTCATGTTGTCTGTGTGACCACTAATAGCAAATAGGGCCTTGAGTAGAATTCTAAGAAACAAATATGCCAATAAAAATTTTAAAAAGGACAGGGGCTATGCTAGCAAGACAGCATGCAAAGTAGAACACTACAAAGCTATTTAGGAATTTACTAAGCTTTCATTTTATTACAGATTCCTTATTGATTATAATAAATCCCTGAGAGTGGCACTGGACTCTTTGTAGTTCAAACTAGGCACACAGGATGATTTGTTGACCTCATTTCTCTGGTATCTCCACCGGAGAGGAAGCATTCTTCTTCATTCCTTGGTATCCAGTCAGCCTATTTTCCCAAGAAGCCTTGAGTTCTCCTACCAAATACTATAGAGCATTTGTTTCTTGCATAATTAGTTGTTTTTGGCCTCAGGAAGGTAAAACCTCCCCTGGTCCACAGGGGAGTCTGGGGTTCATAATGGCTTTATAAACGTCTTAATCTGTATGTTGATAATCTCTGAGTCTTTCTTGTGTCCAAATCACTCTCTTAAGAGTGGGTGCAGAGACACTTTGCAAGGTGCCTCTGCTATTGTCCCCAACAAGAGGATGAGTCTATTTTCTTCTTCTTCAATTCTGTGTTGGTCTTGGAATTGCTTTGGTTGAAAGCATGTGGCTCAAGTGGCATTATGGATGTTTCAAAGCCAGACCTTGCTACTTCTGCTCTGGTTTTTTAAAAAAAAAAAATGCTGCCAAGAAGCCACCATGGAAGGAATGTATCTAGTCTGGCTCCCTGGTTGATTATAGGTCACCCGGAAGACAGCATAGGTATTCTATCAATGGTTGGGATTCACTACCACACAAGGAAAGACAGGCTCATCAGTTTCTCCCATCCAAGCAAGACTTGGTAGGCACTGAGTTTTAGGGTGGTTAGTTATGCAATATTCACTAACTGAAGCCCCTATTGTCTAAAGGTTATCTCCACTTACATGTCTTAGCAACATAAGCATGTTAAACTTTACAAATCCATAAGTAAATGCAAAGGCTTTGTTGGTTCTCAATTCTGCCTTTCAGCCTGTTTGAATTATTTTTCTAATACTTCTTCCTCAATCATGTTATTGCATATAGTTACATTCATATATCTTCCCCTTAGCTCTTTGGGGGAAAGGCCCTGTTCATAATTTATACCCTGTGATTGCAGTCGCAGAATAGGACTGGACACATGTTG
The DNA here is from genome assembly GCA_004026705.1 of Nesogale talazaci. Lineage (NCBI taxonomy): Eukaryota > Metazoa > Chordata > Mammalia > Afrosoricida > Tenrecidae > Nesogale > Nesogale talazaci. Next base: position 117,346 of record PVJH01002805.1, read on the forward strand.
CTATGTGTCCTTGAGTCAATCCCGACCCATTAGTGAACCTATATGACAAAGTAGAGCTGTCCTGTTGGTTTTCTAGACTGTAATTTTTATGGGGACATATCGCTATTTCTTTCCTTCTGCGGATCTGCCAAATAGGTTTGAACTGCCTGCCTTTTTGGTCATTAGCCAAGTGCAAACAGCGACCAGGAGGCTCCTTCTGTGTCACATAGCCAGTGCCTAACAGCGCTTTGGTAAATTCTGAGTGAGTGAAACATGTGCCTGAGAGCAGAGCTGTCTAGAACACGGTGGTTGTGTTGTTTGTTGTTAGGTGCTGTAGAGCCAGTTCCAACTCCCAGTGACCCTGCATACACCAGAAGGAGACCCCGTGCCTCCCTCCCAGGCGACTGAATGTTTGAGCCCATTGTTGAAGATCCTCCTTCTTGGTGTCTTCCTCTTTTTTTGCTGCTCCTCTACTCTGCAAAGTTTGATGTCCTTTTCCAGAGACCTGTCCAAAAATGTGCATTGAATGAAACCCATGCCTGGAAGCCTTAGCTATCTAGAAGACAGTTAGAAATGCAAAAGCCCTTTGTGGTGAGAGGGGAATAAGAGCCATCCAACTGACAACTTGGGGACTCACTCAAAGTCTAGTGTATATTATTTTAGGCACAGTGCTACCGAACCTGGGGAGCAGACAGTGTAGATGATAGTAACAATGACTTACGGCTGACCAAACAAGACTAAAACATGTATGTTTACAAAACATTCATCAGAGGCAAACTGAGAAGTTATCATGGCTGCTTGATAAAAGGAAAGAGAATACCAGAATGAACTGCAAAGAACAGATCGGAGAGCTAGAACAAGGACAGGACTTAGGGCTACTTGGTATCTCATCAAAGGACTAACCATCTCTACAGCACGTGACCCTTAGGAGGGCAGGGATTCTTGTCTCTCTGTTCACTGTTATGCCTCCACCAGGACCCCTGGTGGTGTAGTGGTTGATCATTGAGCTGTGACCCACATGCATGGCAGTTTGAACAGTTGGGCTTTCTATTCTTATAAAGAGTCACAGTCTCCGAAAGCCACAGGGAGTCACGATGCGGCAGCATTGAGTGGATGCCAACAAGATACGTCCAGTGCCTGGTCCGTCAGCAGCAGTTTGAAACCATCAGCAGCTCCCAGAGAGAAAGAGTTGCAGTCCTGGAAACCCCCAGGGACGCTTCGACCCTGTTCTCTAGAACAGCTGTGCGTTGTCATTGACTCAATCGAAGGCGGTGAAGGATTTTGTTGTTGTTGTTTGTCTGTGTTCTGAGTTATGCCCACTTTAAGAACATGGGGCAGGAAGTCGTACTTTAGAGAGAGTTCTCCCATACATCACTTCCCAACATTTGGATACACAGATCCAGTAGCCTTCATTCATTCATTAAAAAACCTACTAATATGAACTGTTAGATAAGTAAGACATGCACCTTTATTTTGCCTTGAATCTTGAGAGCTAGAAGCATTTCTCTTTTTTATGTTTTCCACTCTGCTTAGCACAACAGGCATACACAATAAGCTCTAATGAATATTTTAAAGATGCTAATATGGAAATTTTCTAACATACAGAAAAGTTTAGATTAATTTAATGAATCCCCTTATACCTATCACCCAACATCAATGATGATCAACTCTTGCTCCACCTTGTTGCATAAAAATGAAACCACTTTCCTTCTTCCCCTATGAATAGTTTGGAATAAATAACTCGTTTAAGGTCCATATAACCATAATCACCTATGAGAAGCTTTCAGGCTTATTTCTCTCTAATGGACACTAATTAATAGCATCTTTTCATTAGTGTGGAGCTCATCTAAGTGTTTGAAAAATAACCACTCATTGCTATTCATCCACAGAAAACCAAGTGTCACATGAAAATAAATTATTCATTTTTATTTTAATCAATTTTCTATTTTGTTGCTCTTATGAAGCCATTTTTCTTTGCCAGTATCCGAGGAACTGTATTTTCCCGAATTGACTAGGGCAAGGCACATAAAAGGAAAAGCATCTTGTGGTTTCTCTTTTTCACAAATTCTGGCACTTTCAAAATACCCTATCTTGCATTATTTTTTGTTCTTTTCCAGCAATCCGTCTATCACAATTTAGTTTATCCTAATAATTGTATTATAAAACTTAGTGATTTGGGTGAAGGTTAAGTACCACATCAATTTGTAATAGAAGCAGTTAGCAGATTAAACTGCTAGTCAAAAGGATGGAGGTCAAAATCAACCTGGAGGAATCTCAGAAGAAAGATCTAGTAACCCTTCTTGGTGATCTAGTGCTGATATAACATAAATTCCACCCGCGTGTGAGTAGAACAAGCAGAAATGTATTTTCTCACATTTTCACAAGGCTAGAAGTCTGAACTCAAAGCACTGGCTCAAGGGGAAGACCTGCTCTCCAGTGGCTCAGAGGATGATCCTTGTCTCATCTGATTTCTACTCGGGGCATGGTGACTTTTTCCCTCCTCTGCTTGCTGCGTGCTGCCTATTCAGCTTTTGGAGATGATTGGGTAAGAACTGATAAGCCAGTTACTGATAAGACCTCATTAACTTAATGAACTTAAACTTAAAGTAAACCTTACTTCTAAATGGGACTATGGAATGTCCACAAGGGCAAGTATGTGTTATTTAAGGGCTTGGATATGTTCAATGAAAATCAGATGCTATGTGATTTAGATACTGTGCAAAAACCATATTATGCCAAGCAAACAGAGATATGCTGGTCAAAAGCATTTACTGATTTTCTACCTTTCGGGTGCTTAATAACCTTTTGTTCTCATTTCATAGGGATACTTCTCCTTTGCCTCTTGCTGCTGCGATCACTAGCTCTGGTTTTGCTCCATTCGAGAGCCATGAGGCACATCGGGGAGATCATGTTCAAGATCTGTGTGATACAAGAGACTGGGTGCTGCTACCTCTGGCTGGAAACAGTCACTGTTAGGGGTAAACATTCCATAGAAGGACAGACTAGTGCATACATCATCTAGTCATGTAGATATTTATTACAACTATGAAGACAATTGTACGATAGGTTATATAGAAACTATGAAAAGAATTTTGATGATGGCACAGGACTGGACAGTGTTTGGTTCTGCTGTTCAAAGAGTTGGAATTGATGGCATCCAACAACAACACATAGTGTACCATTACATGGCTGACAGTACAATGAATGTACACAAGAGACATGTGCTACACATGTTGGGTGTGGGAAGCTGTTGCATTGGCTATGTCTGACTGGGATTTCTGAACTCTATTATGACCTTCTCTTAACAGCAATGTTTCAACACACTGATGAAGTTCTGGAAGCACTCAGTAGCCTATGTCAAGAAATTGAGAAGATAGCTACCTACCCAACTGAAAAGCAGGGATGCAAATTTGTGCCTATTCTAATGAAAGGTAGCCCAACAGGTTGCAGGCATTATTGAATCGCATCATTAATATCATATGCAAGTGAAATTTTGCTGAAAATAATTACAAAACAGTTGCAATGGTACATCATCATCCAGGAGGTGCCCAAAATTCAAGTCTGCTTTAGAAGAGGATAGGAAACAAGGGATATCATTGTTGAATTCAGATAGCTCTTGACTGGAAACATAATAGCAGAAAGATGTTTGCTTGTGTTTTTCTGACTCTGCAAAGGCATTCGACTGTGTTGAGCATGACAAACTATGAATAACCTTGAGAAGAATGGGAATTCATGAACATGGCATTGTGCTCCTGGCAGAACCTGTACACAACGAGATGGATTGACACAGGGGCTGCAACACTGAGTTCAAACAAAACAACAATTGTGAAGGTGGTGGAGGACTGGACAGTGTTTCATTCTGTGATACATAAGATCATTATGAATCAAAGCCAACTTGATAGCACCTAATAATGACAATAATTATAACCTTATGCGACCATGGTTGTGGCCCCATCAGGTGTTAAGTAGCACATGACTGTATAGGTTTACATTTTTGTAGACTAAAATTCAATCCAAAGCACAATCTATTTCCCCAAGATCAGCCACTGAAAATTCTATGGAGCATAGTTAGGGTCACCATGAATTAGAGTTGACTGGATGGCGAGTGATTTCACCATATTTGAGGGGTGTAAGCCTCATAAAAACCTGACACCTTCCTTTATTGTTTTCCTGGTTTGAAAACTGATTAACATCTCTAGAGAATGATCTTTGTATTTTTCAAAATACAAAGAGATCAAGTTATGGAGTAGCAAGTATTCTGTCCAGGCCTGCGGAGTGAAGCCATATTCACTAATACATTTATTTCACAAGTACTTCACAAGCGGTTGGGCTTTGCTCCACATTAAAAATAATTAGGGAGTCATGATGGGAGTTGTATGAGCCCCCAATAAAATGATTTATTTAAAAAAAGAAGGGGGAAAGAGGAGCTTATACCAAGGGCTCAAGTAGAAATTATTTGGAAATGAATATGGCAATATGTGTACAAATATACTTGATAAAAAATGATGTATTGAATGTTATAAGAGCTATAAGAACCCCCGATAAAATTGAAAAAATAATTAGGGAGTTTGTAAAAAAAATCTCATGGCAACATCACATCCTAGACTGATTAATGTAGTTCAGTATATCTATTTGTGTATCTCTTCACAACTTTGTGATTAAAGCAATCATTTTGCTTGAAATTGTAATTGGTCATAAAGGAAGAATTGATACCACAGGAATGGGCCAACACCATAAATAAGAGGGGTTTACTTTCCAGAGAGCCAGTTGTTAAACACTCACCAGCACATTACTGGATGAGTCACAGACATCCATATTTAAAGTTTCCTTCAATGATGTCAATATATATGCACACTTAAGTGGTGGGTGGTCTGGGCACAATGATAAGTACACACACAAATACTCATCAAAGTCACTTCAAGGACTTATTTAAATATGGTTGAGTCACCAATCTGGGATGAACCTTGAGTAAATGCAGGTCTTAAAATGTCCCCAGGTGATACTGATGCAGTTGGTCCAGAGTCCACATTTGAAACTCTGGATGATGGCATTTAATGAGTGTCTGCTAATAAGCAAATAATTTCAGCCTAGGACTTAAGAAGCAAAATAGAAGTTACTGCTCACAATGAAAAGAAAGTAATAAAACATGTTGTTGTTGTTGCTGTTGTAAAGGAATCCTGGTGACATAGTGAGGTAAGCCCTGAGTGGCTAATGCCAAGTCAGCAGTTCAAACCCACCAGATGATCCACGGGAGAAAGATGAGGCTGTTTGCTCTCTTACAGATTCATAGTCGGCTGAGTCCTGGTGGTGTAGTGGTTGTGTGCGGGACTGCGGCCCACTGAGCTGGAGGTTCAAATCCAGCAGCAGCTCCACAGGAGCAAAGACTGGGCCTCCTACTCTCACCCCTCCCCGCCAGATAAAAAACAAGATTTATAGTCTTTGAAACACTGGGGAGCAGGTGCACTCTGTCCTGTAGGATCAGTATGATTTAGAATTGACTCCATAGTAGTGATTTGGGGTTTGGGCTATTGTGAGGTGTCATCAAAGCCACATCCCAAAGTCAAAATCGACGCAGAGGTGATAGGTTTTTTTGGGTTAATATTTGCAGGTGCAGATCACCAGGTCTTTCTCCCAGACATCCACAGGGTAGGGTCCAACAGGTGTGCCCCCAGACCAGACTTCTTCAGTAAGATTTCCATAGCAGAAATCTCTCTCCATACCTTTCATCTCAGTTCCATTCCATATTACCTACCCTACAATCTCTGAGTGCATTCATTCCTACTACCAGCTTTTACTCAGTCTATTATATATCTGATATGATGCTAGCAAAGTCCAGTCTAGAAGATTGTATACTGATGGCGAGGACAAACTCCTCATTGCTCCATTCTGGGTCATTGTGCTATCATAAAGCTATGACGTTGATTGCTTAAGGGCCTGCCCAGAAGCACTACCAGATGACGTTAAGTTTTTCTTTCTTTTTTTTTGTTTTTTAGGGGGCATCACTGCCCTCTGGTGGTCATGGGAGCTACCCCTCCTTGCTCCTGGAGAGCTGCTGTTGGATTTGAACCACCAAGCCCGTGGGCCGCAGTCCCGCACTCAACCACTTACCAGGACTCAGCAGATATTAAGTTTTTCAAAGATGACCTAAGTCTCAGGTTTAGTGAGCCATAGGAAGGATGCAGATAAGGCCATTCTAGGCAAAGAAAGCCACTTGTTTCAAGGCAGGGGAGCACGGAGCACCACAGTATCATCGTTGTGAGTCTCCAAATTGAGTGGGCATGGTTACTGATCAAAATGTCAAGGCCCAGGTCCTCTGTGCTTGCTTCTATGCTGTTTGTGGGTTGGCTAGATGATCCTGGTAACTCCCCAGTTGGAAAACCACTGACTTATGAGAATCCTGACCAAGGTTTGTTTTCTAGAGTAGCAAGGAGTCCCTGGGGAGAAGGATGAGCTGGACTAGGTGGGGCACAGGCCAGACTACCAAAAAACAACCCACCCGACATACTCAAAGACCTACTCCTTATGTCTTTCCCTGACCCTTGGGACTTCCATTCCCTCAGAGAAGAGCTAAGAAGCCTTTATTTTCTAAACAAGCAGCAAACTAGATAGCCAGAGGGCCCATGGAGTCCACCACCTACTTTTTGGTATGGTCCTTGAGCTAAGAATGTTTTCCATCCACTTTTAGTCCATAGAGGGAAAATGGATATTTTGTGGCACATGAGAGTTACATGGAAAAACATTCCCGTGCCCATCCATGAAGTTGTATTAGCACACAGTCAGGCTCACTCCCTTACAAATGAGGACGACTTCCCTAGGCTAATCGCAGAGTTGAGTAGTTGCCAACAGAGATCATATGGTGACACGAAGTTCGCTACTCCAAAGTCCTACTCCAACGTCTTTGCTTGGGATGGTCTAGAGCCGGAGAAGGGATTAACACCTGAGGGGAATGAGCATGGAACAGTCCCTACCACCACGCCCCAGGAGAGTCCAGCTGGGTTCTATGAGCAGTGATGCCCCAGAGCCCTGGTCTGTACTCCAGAGGAACCATCTAAGCAATGACTATGAGAGCATCCATGAACCTGTGGCCTGGGAAGATCTAGAGTCCCTGCATGTCAGGAGGGAGCAGTAGCCATTTGAGGAGGCTGCTTTCCAGCACCATCTGGGGCTATGAGCATCTCAGCAGCAGTTATGATGAACTGGGGGACCAGGGCTCCACTGACATAGACCCTATAATGCGATCAGATTCTAAAGGAAGGAACGGAGGCCCTTTCCTGGGCCCACTTTACCATCCAGCAAACAGCGAGTAAGCCAGGCTGAAGCGGATGTAGAAAAGGAGACATGTAGCATTTCCTGACACACCAATGCACCTGTGCTTCCCCACACTCGGCTCAAGTTGCAGCTGACCTTCTCCCTTCTGCTGGCTCTCCCTGAATCTGGATATTAAGGCCATTTGTCTTTCTGGCCTCTCCAGCTATGGGAAAAGGCAGGAGGTCCCTGGAGCTAGATGTATGGGCACACTTGTTCCTGGTGGCAAGGGGGAGATGTTGAGCCCCATAGATATCTACTGGAGGAAGCTTGGACTTAATTGACTACTATGCTTTGCGTACAGGATCTGTTAATACCTTCCAATTACCAGCCTCATACAATCACGGCTATTTTAAGCAGAAGTCACTTAAGGCTTCTCCATTCTAGGAAACTATGTCTTCCAGAGACTTCTTTTTGGGCAGGGGGAAGGAAGACATCGACACCTTGCACTTGGGCTGTAACTAAATCTGGGGTTTCATATCTATGGAACTAATAGCTGTTGCAGCAGTTAGTAATTCTAGGTAAAAACTGGCATGCCCAGGGTTTTTTTTGGGTGGGCAGAGGATAACTTTAATTGGCAAAAGCTGCCTGAATGGACTATTTAGTTATGCAAATGTTAAGTGGAAACTAAAATTAGCCAAGGGCATGTTTCAAATGCTTAAACTGTTGTAGTGGTGGCACAGGAGTAGTTGTAGGCAGAGTAGTATCTCTGTAGAGAATGTTTCCCTTGGGGAAAGGTCTCTCGCGTCCAGAATGGATTTGGCCATTCAGCACACAGCTTCTTGATTCAGCTTCTCAAGTGGCCTACATTCCCCAGTTCATGATTTCTTTGCATGGCTGCAATGACTGGTTGATGGAGTCCCTGCCAATGTTCATACCTCTGACTCTTCTCAGTCCGGCTCTTCTTTTTCTGGACCAACGGTTCTCCAAGTATGACCCTTGGAGCAGTCATATGTAGCACCTGGGAACTTGTCAGAGTGACAGATCTTCTTACAGGAGTCCTCAAACTATGGCCCGTGTGCCACATGTGGCCTGCTGAGGACATTTATCTCGTCCACCAGGTGTTTTTGTCACCACCGCTGTTCTCCTTAACAGCTATCTCATCCTGGGTGCGCAGTGAATTTGTTCAGTTTGTTTTTTAAAAAAAACTATAGTCTAGCCCTCCAACTGTCTGAGGGACAGTGAAGTGATCCCCTGTTTAAAAAGTTCGAGGACCTCTGTTCTAGCCCCACTCAGGTCTAGTGAATTGGAAATGCTGTAGGTGGAGTTGAGCCATTGTCTAACCCAGCCCTCCAGATGCTGCTGCTATGCACAAAAGAGTAGGTTCTTAATTGAGCAGTATACAGGGACAGCTTAGGATGGGACTTGAGATCTGAACTTCATCTTACCCTGGAGAACAAACCTTGACAAACAAATTAGAGCTTGCTGGCTCAAGCTAGACCTAGACTGTTCTGCCACCCTGTGTGTGTGTGTGTGTGCAAGACCTTTAGCATCAGATATGTACTTAAAATGAACAACAGTGACACGATGCAGTAACTCTTTGTGTCCCAATTTTCATCCTCAAAGTTCTGGACTCGGCTGATATGACCTCCCTTGTTTCCACTAGTTGACCAGACTGAAAAAGTTTGCCCTGCAGTCACAGTTCCTGGATGGAACCGTGCCCTCATCTACCGCCATGCATGGAGAACGGCTCAACCCAGTGTTAACTTCTGAGCTAAGGGTGGTTTCTTTGTTTTATTTAGATTCTGACAAATCTAATCTAACACCACTGCAATCTGGCAACCCTGACTTTTATCTCCAGGATCCTGCCAAGTTGTAAAGGTAGCTCTTCAACTTGAACAAGTTTGAAGTGTGCACGCATCCAGCTCTACTTTAAAGTGCACCCAATACCCCTCTTGTTTCTCTACTGTGTGAAACAGCCCCAGCTCTCTCAAAGACCTCCAGGACCTCACAAACGCAAAGAAGGCGACAAATCCAAAGCTCTCTTTTCAGCTTGAAAGCTGCTTATATAATCATATCTGTCAGCAAGCCAAAAAAAGAGAACTTCCATCCCAAACCAGGTGTGCCAGGAGTAGAAAGGCCCTGCCACCAGCTCCCAAATCCTCACCAAGCACATTCCAAAGAGGCCTGTTCTTGACAAGCTGCCGACTGGCTCTAACCCTGTGGCTTTTCAATGTGTAGTGTCCCACTCACAAGAAGAGAGCCAGCTTGGAGCAGTCCCTCTTGGCAATTTTTAGTGAACAGTCTGGTGAACCCAACTGCTGGAAGAATGAAAGCAGTTTCTTGCACCCCTAAATGTGGGGGTCCTGAACCCGGAAAGAGCAGCTTCACTTTGCCAGTCCCTCCCAAAGCTTTCTAACAAGCGCTTGCTTCTCTCTGAAGAGCAGCAATCAACTAGAAATCTGAGGATAAGTGGAAACACCTGCTCACTAGGCACACCTTTTTGAAACCACCCCAGTGAATGGAAAGCCACTCATACCCTTCACCCAACAAGGAGTTTTTAGATTTCACATGGCATGTGTGTGATTCACAGGTGTGTGTGGGGGATTAGGTAAATTCTAAAGTTCTCAAGGGATCTTGTGGTGGTGAAGGCAGGTGCCTTCACCCAGCAAGCATCACTGCAATCATTCTGTGTGATCGTGGGTGGTCCCTGGAAGAGTGGCGCTGCTCACAACTTACTATTTATGAAGAACATCTCTATAAGGCTTCACTCGAAGCCTTGGTGGCAGGTCCACCGAACTTGGAGAGGGAAGGAACCAGAAAATGGAAATGTTCAAGTATACAGGGGATGCCAGCTTTTCCAATGACCCGCAGGAAACTTCTGAGTGAAACCATTCTTCCCTCCCTCCCTTCAATTGGCCAGAAGGCAAGCCATCCCCACTCCCTTGGCACTTTGGTGCACTATGGTGGCTTGTATATTATTGTGATATTGGAAGTTGTCACCATGGTCACCCATGGGAAACTGACTTCAGCAGAGCATCCTAATAAAGTAGGAAGAAAAACCTCGCTATCTAATTCTAAAAATAGCCAGGGAAAACCTTATGGATCATCACAGAACATCCTCTGACTCACTTGCATTGGACATGCCATCTAGAGGGATCAATTGCTGGAGAGGACATCATGGTTGGGGAAGTTGAGAGCCAGTGAGGGCAGGGAGACTGTTGGTGAAATTGAATTAGCGCAATAGCCAGGACTGTGAACTTGAACATGTCAGCAATCAGGCAGGAGTGAGAAGAATGCAAGACTGGGCAATATTTTTGTTCAGTTGTAGGTAAGGGCTTCATGAGTCGACCCACAGTCTACATTATCAAAGTCTCCAGATTCATCCAATAAGAGAAGACATTTAAAATTTTATACCTGAAAAAAAATTTATACCTGTCTGGTGGCATTGCTGCCTGAGCATACCTACTGTTATTCCTGGCATTAGAATTCGACAATGATGACTCTTCCATGTTTCAGTCAATGAATGATTTAATGACCATTTGAGAAAAGGACCCGAGGTCTGGCTGTCTCTAAAAAACCATCTGCTCGAACCTCAGGGAAGATCAGAAGCCTGTCTGCATCAGAGCATGCAGAAAGGACTTTAGAAGCTTGGCAGAAAATCCTGGCGGCATCCACAGAGTGTTCAATAAAGAAATACTGTGTCACCAAGACTTAATGTGGCACTGAGGAAAAGATGTCATTGAAATTCAGGGGCATCATGTACTCTTTTAATACACATTTCAGGCTATTCAAGCTATACGTTGTATTCAGCTATTGTAAATACTTCATAGATAGGATCATACAAAACCTGTCCCTTTTTTAAATACAACTCATTTTATTTATCACGATGTGTACAGGTTCGTCTATATTGTAGCATCTAGCATACTTCATTTCTCTTTCTGGAGGACTCCAAAGTCATTCATCCATTCATCTGTTGCTGGGCATTTGGTTTGTTTCCATTTTCAGCAATTGTGAATACTGCTTCAAGGAGCATGTATGAACAAGTTTTTGTTTCAATACCGATTCTTTGAAGGTGTATAAGTAGGTGTGAAACTGCTGGGCCATATGGTATTTTTTTTAGAATGGGAGGTTGCATTATTTTTCATGCCCATTGGTAGTTGAAAGGGTTCTGATTTCTCCATATCCTTTCCAATATCTGTTATTTTCTATTTTTTCTGATTATAGCCATCCTAGAGGGTATAAAGCATTTTTCTTTGTGTTTTTGATTTACATGTCCCTAATGATTGAGGATCTCTGGGGGTGCTCTTAGGTAGACAATAGACTGTAAACCACAAAGTCTGCAATTCAAATTTAACAATTGCTAAACAAGAAAAAGATGAGAATATCTATTCAATTGATCTATATACCCAGTCCTGCATCAGTACCACACTGTTTTAATTACTGTAGCTTTGCAAAATGTTTTGAAATTGGTAAATGTGACTTCTTCCACGTTGGTTTTCTTTTTCAAGATTTTTCTGAAAACTCAGGGCCTCCTGCAATTTCAAAGAAGCTGCTGAGATTTTGTTAGAGGTTGTGTTGAATCTGTAGGTAATTTTAGGTAGTATTGACATCTTAACAATATGTCTTCCAGTCATATCATTCCATTTATTTAAGGGTATCACTCCACTTGTGGTATTTAAGAATTCTTTCATTCCTTTTGAGCAATGTTTATACTTTTCAGTGTACAAGTCTTTCATTTATCTTGTTACATTTAATATTTGGTGTTTTCTTCTTGTTTGACATTATTGTAAATGAAAATGTTTGTCTTAATTCCTTCTCAGGTTGCCCATTGTTAGGGTATAGAAACACAATGGACTTTTGTGTGTTGATCCTGTAACTTGAAATTTTGTTGAATTCATTCATTAGCTCTAGTAGTTTTCTTGTGGATCCTTTGGGAAATCATATATATATATATATGCAAATTATTAATAGGAATTGTTCTTCATTATTTATGATCTGAACATCCTTTATTTTCGTTTTCTTGCATAACTGCTCTAGTTAGAATGAGCAGTACAATGTTGAAAATCGGTGGTGAAAGGAGGCATCCTTGTCTTGCTCCTGATATTAAATTGAAAAGTCTTGGTCTTTCTCCATTGAATATGACATTGACTGTGGACTTTTCCTCAATGCTATGCATCATACTGTGGAACTTCCCTCCCATTTGTTCAGTGTTGTTATCATGAAAACTATATTTTGTTAAATGTCTTTCTGTATTACAGGAAATGATCACATGATTCTATTCCTTCATTCAGTTAATGTGGTGATGGTCAGATGTTAAAACCACACTGAGATTCCAGAAACAAAGTCCACCTGGTCATGGTATTAATCCTTTGAATATGCTATTGGTTATTATGCTAAGATTTTCTTGAGAGATGCTGTAAGCCTATTCATATGAGTTATTGTTATATAGTTTTCTTTTTGTTTGTGATGTCCTTGTCTGGCTGCATGCTGGCCTCATAAAATGAGTCAAAGGGGCAATGCCAGCTTCATAGAATGAGTTAGGAAGTATCCTCTCCTTTTCTATTTTTGGATGAGTTTGAGCACAAAGTCAATACTGTCTGCCTGTAAAGATGTACAATCTCAGAGACTCTATGGAGAAGATCCTATAGGATTGGTGTGAGTTGGAATCAACTTAAAGGCAGAGGATTTTCTTTGTTTGGGAGGTTAATTGCTGATTATTTATTTGAAGGTGTCCCACAAGTTCTTTAGGCTTCATTTACTTTTCTTCATTCTTTATTCCTCTGACTACAAGACTCAATGATTTCAGTTGTCTTCTCTTCAAACTCACAGCTACTACCTGCTCAAATCTGCTCGAATCTGTTAAATGCCTCTTGCTAATTTGGAGGGGGGGCACTATAACTTTCAGGTCCAGATTTTCTATTTATTTTCTTTGTATGATTTATACCTCTTTAGTGACATTCTCATTTGAATCATGTGCTGTTTTCCATATAGTTCTTTGCCCATACTTTCCAAAATCATATAAGACAGTTTTTTAAAAGTTGCCTAGTAAATCCATTGTTTGGAATTATTCAAAAGCAATTCCTTTCACCTAATGTTATACTTTTGAGAGGGGCAATTCCTTCTTGCATCTTTGTATGTATCATAGCTTTTTATTGAAAGCAGGGTCTTTGAGTACTAGGTGATAAATCTGGAAATAGGATTCTCCTGCTTTCACAGTGTTGGCTGTTTGGGTGGTTTGTTAACTTTGGAATGTCACAGCAGTCTGCCGAATAGTTCTCTGTATCTGTTTTTGCAAAGTTGCCTCCCAACACAAAGTGTTCGTTTTAATTTTTGTTCTATAGCTTATGGTCAACTGATATCTTGAGAGAGAAGAGTAACAATAGCAGACATATTTAGAGAAGGACTGATGACCCCTTTACAGACAGGTCCTCTGCAGGAGCATTTGCTCCATAATTACACTGAGCCAAGGAATCAGTCCAATGTCAACGCATAGGGCTCAGTCCAAAGGGAAAGTGTAGGGTCTTCTGAACATGTGCCACATATGTGGCTTTCTAAATTCCCTGGTATACACAGGGACTTTTGCTTGCCCTAATTTCCCAAACTCTCTCCTCTGCTTTTCCTGCTGGTCTTTAGCAATCCATTATATCTATCAATTGTACTCACTTGTCTCAGGCAGCTGCAGACAGTTAAAAACCAGCTCCAACTCCACCATGCAGGAACTCAGGGATAGGCAAAAGAGAGAAAAGCCCCCTGCGTTGGTGTGTTAGGAAACCCTCAGATGTGTTAGAATAGATACATAAAATACTTTATGGCTATAGCTTGCTTTGTTCCCTCAAGAAAGAGGAGCCAGGACTCCTCTTTGAGAAGGTGGGCCACCTGTGACTGCCATCAAACAAGGGGAGGGTGGAACATGGACAAGTAGAAAACCAAAGCTCTCCTACCATTTTCTAGCCACTTGTTTCTTGATTCTGCATTCCCTGGGTTGCAAACCTTTAATCTCCAGAGTTCCAGCAAAGTTGGTTCTGTAGCTTTCTATTTATTTCTAAAGGTTTCTGTTGGGAGAGTGAGAGCCTGGAGCTGCTTCTATGGCCATACTGCTGGTGCATACTATCCCTTCATGTCTTTTTGCTATACACACCAGGATGTCTAAAACACGATAACTTCTGACAGTCCATAAAATTTCATATATATGCCAGGGCCACCAACCATTCTTCATCAAGGAAAACCAACCAACAAACACACTTTTGTTTCTCCTTGCCTCTCCTCTTCTTCTCCTACATAGGAAATCATACATAAAAATTGTTCCTCCGTACATCTCTATTTCACTAATCGCTGCTTACTTAATCCCACCTTCGGCAATCTTCTCACAGACACCGATTCCTAACCTCTTTCTTTGTTACTCTTTCTTCTAAAATTATCATTAATGACATTAGAAAGCTAGCTCCGTGTATGAGCAAATTTTGAGCCACATCATAAATAATAAAGGTGATAGTTAGATTAGGGATGTGGTATGTTATAGAGGATGAAAGAGCCATTTTAAAGTGAAATACGTCATAATAAAATCAGTGCCCTTACCTTCTAACATTTTTAAAAGGTATAAATAGCTTTCAAAAATTTCACTTATACATCCCTCTTCTCTAATGCAGGCCATTTCCTTCTGCAAATGTGAGTATGTATAGAGCTTGTAAAGTTTATTTTCTTATGGTTTTCTCTTTGATTACATCACCGGATTGTGGACCACTGATGTGTGTTGCATGTTGATAGAGTTCTAAGTACGCTGCCGGTTTAGAAAGAATTTTGCAGACTCCCTGAGAAATCCGATGGTCATCAGAGTCCACTTGCCACAACAAAACGACTTCAAAATATCAGTGGCTTAACCAAGTGGAAGTCCACCCCAGTCTAATGAGGTGAGGAGGGGGAAGTGAGTGTGCTCTTCTCTACACTCAAAGCATACAGGGCCCCAGGCATCTTACATCTAGGAGCTCTGGCCTTCTCAAAATCTCTTAGCATAGAGTTTCTCCATCTCGGCAGGACTGACTTCTGGGAACTATTCTTTGTGCTGTGTATATGGCTGTTTTGTCATGATACGATGTTCAGTAGTGTTTCTGGCCTATACTTGCTGACTCTCTAGAGCAGTGTGACAAGTAATAATGTCTCCAAGCCTTGCCAGATGTCCCAGAGGACATACGTGCCCCACCACCAGTTGAGAACCACTGCTTATAATCCTTTCCATTCAGCCAGGTGAATAGGCACGATACACATCAATTCATCCCAATTCTACTGGTTATACATCACTACCTGGTTATATCTGAACTGCAATACTCTCTGGGAAAAATAGTCTAGGTATGTGGAAATAGGAAAAGAAAACCAGGAAGCGAGAGGAAGAAGATTCTAGCACAAGGCTTCTCAACATCTGTGCTCGTGACATTTGGCACAACATCTTTTCCGTACATTGTATGATGTTTAGCAGCATCCCTGCCTCAACCCACTAGAGGATAGTAACCAC
Source organism: Nesogale talazaci (assembly GCA_004026705.1). NCBI lineage: Eukaryota > Metazoa > Chordata > Mammalia > Afrosoricida > Tenrecidae > Nesogale > Nesogale talazaci. The sequence goes on from PVJH01002805.1 coordinate 133,079, forward strand.
CCACCACCATTGTTTTTGTGAAGACCAAAACTGCCTCAAGGCCAGTGCTTTTCAACCTTCCTTATGCCTCAACCCTTTCAGACAGTTCCTCATATTGAGATCCTCACCCTAAAATGATTTGTGTTGCTACTTCACCACTGTCGTTTTGCTACTGTTTAGAACCGGGCAACCCCTGTGAAAGGGTCGTTCGATCGCCAAAGGAGAGAATGGCTGTTCTAGACAATACCAACTATCTCCTTGTTGAAAACCACAGTCTGAACCTAAAACATTATTATCACCCATTAGTCATGATCTGTTGTAAGAAAGACCAAGTTAATTTTACTCCAAAAGTTTGTCACCCTCCTAATAACACGACCAAGACATGTAAGACAAAGTTGTGCCATCCTTTCTCTCGCGGACATTATGGCAGTATTGTTATTATTATTATTATTTTCCAAGACAGACTTGTTTGTTCTACCAGGGCACAGCACTTTCAATATTCTTTTCCAGCACAATAATCCTTTAGATAGAGATAATTTGTTAAAAGATTGGGCTGAGCCCCGGTGGTGTTGAGTGGTTGAGTGCGGGACGATGGCCCACAGGGCTGGTGGTTCAAATCCAGCAGCAGCTCTCCAGGAGCAAGGCTGGGCTACTCACTGCCACCAGAGGGCAATGATGCCCCCCCAAAAAACAAACAATAACAACAACAACAAAAAGATTATAAGTGTATCTTAGTCCTCTCAACAGAAAATATCACAAAGGGAAAATATTTAAGCACTATCTCTAGAGGAACACTCTTCTCTGTCCATCTCTGGCTTTCTCTCTAGACTTCTACCTTTGTTTCTCTCTTTCTGATGCTCTTCCCTTGTCTCTCACTGTCTGTCTGTCTGTCTGTCTCTGTGTCTATCTCTCTCTGTGTGTCTCTCTATCTCCCCCTGTGTGTCTCTCTAGCTCGGTCCAACTTTCTGCCTCTGTTTCTATCTCTACTCATCTTTTTCTGTCTCTTTAGGTCTCTCTGTCTCTGTCTGTTTCACAGTCTCTCTGCTCTTGCTTCCACATTGTGCATAGGGTACAGGAGACAAGGTATGCAGTGTGAGTTGGAGACAGGGTGCTTTAGCTGTAAAGTCCATTGCACCACTTTCCCAATAAAAGTCAAGTGTTCTGTTCCTCTGCCCTAAATTATTTCAGAGCTATTTGACAACCATTCTACCAGCCAAAGGAGCAATTCCCATCTATGAATTGTACTAGCTGTCTTTAAAAGGAGAAGTACAATTGGTTCACTGAAGAGTTCTTTAGACTGCAGTAGCTACCACTTGAGATCCCCTCCTCCTTTAAAAATTCACGCTTCCATCAGCTTTGTTCTAAAGGAAGACAATAGGCAATGCACAAAGTCAATTATACAAGTGAGACCAAATCCCAGATGATTGCAAACCTGGCTCTTTTACACCAAACATTAGAATTCTTGAAAATTGCTAACATGATCCCAATTCCCTTGAAACATTACTAGCTCTCAGTATTGCTGAAGCGAAGCTTATAAAAAAATCAGAGGCAGACGTGTCTATGACATGTTCTCACAGGTATATTTAGTGGTTGTTTTTAAAAGAGTAATCAACATTAAGGATATGTTTGTGACAATGGGCTTATTCTCAAGCTAGTGAAGTCATGATGGGGATATTCCTATCCTTACAGCCAAAAGAAATAGCAAATTGGCAAGGAATGGTTAACATTCAGTTGGATGAGGGGTTTGAAAGAAGGCTGCTTTCAAAACCAAACTTCAAAACCAAAACATCCCAAAAAACTATCCACCCTCCTTTTTTCTTTTCCAAATCTAAGGTGTGTGTGTGTGTGTATGTGTGTAAAGCACTAAGAAACTCATTTGTGAAAAATGATGCCAATCAAGAATGATCTAAGAATAGTAGACATATTAACAGGAGTAGCACAACAATGCAATGTTAACCCCAAAGAGTAGAGGAGAAACACTAACACAGAGAGACAAAACAAGATATTTGGAATGGCTTCTCTTGATTCAATGAGCAATCCTGGAAAAATCTCACCAACAAATATTATTACAGTTGCTGGATAACTCTCTTGCAGACCATCCACACTGGGGAGGTTAGAAGCTCTAATTGGCAGCTAATGGCTTCATTCATCATTTGAAAAGCATCATCTGATAACCACCCTTTCCCCCCACCTTTTTCATCACTCCTGCTTTTTCATGATATGACATCACGAGAAGGAATCAGGAGATGTTACTAGTGAGATTCTCGCAAGACAATGAAGGAAAAGTCTTAGTTCACATAGTCAATCTCAATATTCCAGTACTGGAGAATGTCAGCAAGGTGAAGACTGTCACTGGCTCAACATAACATTTGAAATCAGAGTGAAATTAAAGTGAGCAAACTTTACCATTTTGCAACATAAGCAGATGGTGTGCTAGGTCAAGAAGAAATCCCCCTGACCTAAAATGACCATGTTCATACAGAGCAGGGGACATGCCACCTGCTATGGGTAGAAGCGGAGGAGTTTTCCCAGGTTTGCCTGGGACTGAATCCCAGATGCTGCCATCAGGGTGTCTTTGGTGGGCAGGAAACCCGAAAGCATATGTTAGCACCACTGTGACTCATTGCTACACAGAATAACTCTTCCTGGCACTTGCGGTCCTCAGTTTCAAGGGCACTAATTGTAAATGTCATTGAAAACGATCAACAGGAAGCAAGTCACCAAAAAAGTGCATCTGCTTATAGAACAGCCTGGATAGGATTTACTATTACATTCTTCCTGGACAATCTGGTCTTCCAAGTAGCACGCCTTGTGCCAACTACATTTGTTCATGAAATGAGGAGCTGCAGTAATTTCAAAGCATCGGTTCCTGTAAGGCTCTCTCTCATGATCTTGGGAGCCAACAGCAACTATCTTGGGTTTGAGATGAGAGACAAAATGGATCCACGACTGCATCTCAATGCACTTCTAGTTTGATATTATGTCCCACTGGATAGACATGGTTAACTATGAAAGACCTGCACACCCTGAAAATTATTCAGCAGAACCCACAACAATTACCTTAGTAGGAAATGAGTATATTTTCCCTGCAATTTCAGATTGCCTCCACTATACAGACTTAAAAAAAGTCTCTGATACCTCAAGATCACCCTTGTTTTTGGGAGTAGATCACATTCATGTAGCTCAGAGAGAAAATGTTCAAAGGCAGCAAAGATTCAAAAGAAAGAAAACAAGCATAGTTGGTTAGTTATATAGAAAGATGATTACTTGGGATATTTGGGCATGCCTAATTATTCTCTTTCCTTTGGATAAAAATCATCTGTCTTTAAATGAGGAGAGAACACAGTTTCAATTAATATCCAAATATCCATGTTGTTACGAGTGAAATCATTCATATTTGACTCTACTGCTCTAGAAATATGGAAGAGGCTGTAAATATTCTCTCCACCACAAGGAAGATGGCATTATTATTTTAAAAGGCAGTCCCAGGTGGATCATAGGAGGCAAACAACAATACAGCAAAGGGGCACTAATTTCTGCAGGATGCACAGTGGATACAAGTAGACACTCCCAAGCAATGGGCCACTCTTGACCTCACCCTGTCTTGGATCAGTGAGCTCCTTAACCTTTCTAACCATCCGCATCGTCCTCTGTGAAATGGGAGTAATAATTGAATCTGCCTCAATGAGTGGTTGTGAAAATTAAAAAACCCAAGCTAGTACCTAGAAAATACTTAGCAAAGTCTTTTGAGCCCAGCCTTTCCCCAGACATTTGAGGTACCCTTGGTAGGAGAAAGAAGTAGTAGTGGTAGTTGGTTGTAGCTGGGAATAATATGACCCAATGGTTTGGGAAGTGGTGAAGTCATTACTAATACAAATCACAGGAAATGACACAAGGAGAATTTCAGAATTAAGTAGTGATATTAATGCTAATGTTAGTATTTCTAGTCATATTCTTTTTAATATCAGCATTTCTAATAATATCGTTGGTGGTGAGCAATACAAAACACATTGCTAGTATTAGGATTGTTATTCACAATGATATTAATATTTCAAGACCTTGAAAATCATTCACTTGTCAGTAAAAATGAGGGCCAACTTTGTACCAGAAGTTATCATTTATTTTGGACCCTGGTGTATCCTAAGGAGTGTAATACCTTTCCACCTTCCTCTTGAAGAAGATAATTACATATTGGAGTAGGATCAGGAAAAAGGAGAGCAATCTTTGTGTAGATTAAAGGCAAGGGAAATCACAGAGGAGCCATTGAAGTAAGGGTTATTTATGAGTTACGTTGATTGCCAAAGAGGAGAAAATGTTACATTACAAAGAATACATACAGAGGCTCAAGTGGAAAGAGAAAGAATTGAGATGGTTCCATCCATGAGTGCTTCAAAAATATAGCCATTCCTTGACTGCCCAAAAGCAGCCTTCGTGGGCTGAGAATCATAGCAGTCAAAAGCCTTCAGCAAAAAATGGCTACCAAAAAGACTCACACTTTATTACAACAGATAAAATGCTACACGGTATCTACTCAAAACCACCCAGAGTATGCTGGATAAACTTGGTTAAGGCAAATGCATTTATTTCAACATTGACACCTTCGGGAATAAGCTGAGGACAGGTTAATTTTCCCACAAGTTTATGCACAATGCTCTGCCCTCCCCCCCAAAAAAAAAACACTAGCTGACATCAAGAAGCCTCCCCTCTCAAACATTTACCATCCATGTTTGGTACTGGAACTTTCCCTCCAATTCCAGGTGGCCTTCCTCCTACCCGGTAACAGCAATTCACAAACCATTAGCCCACACTTTCTTAGCAATCCCTGGCAGGAAACCCATGAAGGTGCATGACTGGACTCACAGCTCAAATGCCACCAGCATCCACTCTGTCAGACTCTCACAGGACACTGGCTCCGAGTCTCAAGCCAGAGTTCCTCTCACTGGATAAAGGGAGCTCTGGTCTCACACCCTTAAGGGCCTGTCACCAAACTGGAGCAAAATCCTTTCTTTCAGAATGAAATTCAGAAAAACTTTGAATCCGGTCTTTCATTGGTTTAGTCTGGGTCATGTGGTCGGAGAATCAACAGTCCTCAGCCCCAACCACTCGGGCACGATCCTGGGTACTGTGAGGAAAGGAACAGGAGTGAAGAAGCAGGAAGAAGCTTCCAGCAGGGAACCATCATACATCTAGCAGTTACAAGCCACTGTACAGCAGAGGGTTTGGTTTTTCATTTTAACAGCCCAGTATTTTCCACCCATGAGCTACAACAGCATAGGGGGTTTATAAAACCAATCCAGTGGGCTGCCATCAGCTGACTTGAAAAAATGCCAAAGGGCTAAATAGAGCCTAACTGAAGTGTACCAGAGCAATATGATTTGGATAAAATGTGCAGAACGTGTGAGTAGATATATGAGTCTGGTATATATATGGGTACAAGGTAACAATTGTAGACTAATTTTGTTATCTATGTTTTCCTTTAACAAAAAAAAGCCATGACACCACTCTAAGCAAACATCATCTAACAAATGTGTGTGACGTGTAGGTACCTAAACCTGCCCTCTTGTGGAAGGACTCTGAGTAATGATCCACCAATATGACCTTTGGAGTCATAGCTCCCTGCAGGGTATCTTAGGGTTCTGGAATGTATGCGTTTGCAGCTATGGTTGTATTTGAAAGGGCATTCTCTAATATGCCGGTGGCTGGGAGTGGGGCCGAGGTGATTGAGACTTGACCTCAGTAGAGGGGATAAGCTGAGCCAGGCCCTGTGCTTCCTTAGGAGCAGCACCCTAGTGATGGTTATGCATTTGGTCACTAACTACAATGTTGGCAATTCAAAACCAAGACAAGGTTTTCTCATCCAAGTAAAGAGTTACAGTCTCAGAAACCCACAGGGGAGGTTCTACCATGGCAGTGAGTTTGACTTAAGACACCATTTTTGGTAGGGCATAAAATGTTGGCTCGAGTGCACACCGCCTTACCTGGAAAGCCAGATCTCTCTTTCCTGACTAAGCCTAGATAGAAGAAAGAGACTCTGCTGTGACTTTGGGACATTTCTGGCCTTGGACCTTTCACTTGGCTCATCTCTACCTGATTTTTGGATTTTGAACTGAACAGCACCCACCACCACATGAGATGAATCCTCAAAGTTCCTTAAGCTGTGATGCAAAGAACCCAGGAACACAGGTTATATACTCAAGGGAGGAATGGGGTGGGGGTGAGGCCTGAATAAAATCTTGGAAGAGTTGGACATTTGAGATCTCATTAGTCTCTAACTCCTAGGGACTGGTATTAATTCTTCTAAAAGAAATTATTATCATACTCAGTAGTTCATGCATACCTATTCCAATGCCCATATTTAAAGTCACTTAAGGCTATTGATAATGTAATGGAGTGCTGGTCAAACAATGAACCTTACATTGGGCTGCTAAGCACGAGGGCAGTGGATTGAAACCACCAGTCTCTCAGAGGGATAGAGATGAGGCTTTCTAGTCCTGTAAAGAATTACAGTCTCAGAAACCCACAGGTCCAGTTCTACCCTGCCCTATAAGATCTCTATGCATCAGAATCAACTCAATGACAGTAAGACAAATGGTGGTTGTTACAGTCCATTAAGTTGGCTTCAACTCACAGCAACTCTATCTATGTATAATGGATCTGAACACTTTTCACTCCTGCGCCATCTTCATAATTGTTCTGTTTGAGTTATTTATTGTACCCATTGTGCCAACCCACCTCCCTGAGGAGCCTCCTCATTTTCACTGACTCTACTAAGCATGAAGGCCCTCACTTGAAACATATCAGGGATTCACATGGGTAGGAGACGGGGGAGAGAGGGTAAAAAGAGGAGCTGATACCAAGGGCTCACGTAGAAAGAAAATGTCTTTTGAGAGCAGCTATGAGCATAGGGGGAAGGTGGGAGGAAAAGGGGGAGAAAGAGAGAACCAATCACGATTATCGACAAAACACCACCCCCACCCCAAGGGGGACGAACAAGAGAAATGTTGGTAAAGGGAGACAGTGGATGGTGTAAAATATGAAAATAGAAATAATTTATAAATTATCAAGGGTTCATGAGGATGGGAGGGTGAGAGGAGGAAGGGGAAATAAAAGAGAATCTGATAGCAAGGGCTCGACTCACAGAGACTGTATCTATGCATAACAGACCTGAACACTGCTTTAGAAATGATGATGGCAACATATGTACAAATGTGCTTGATATAACTAATTGTCATAGGAGCTGTAAGATCCCCCAACAAATGATTTATTAAATTTTAAAAGGTATTCAAGGCAGAGTCTAGAAATGCTCAGTTTTAATGAACATTCTGGCTGAGCTTTCAAATGGTCAATCCCAGCCCATGTTAGTTCACTAACTTGGGAGATTGGTCCATATGTACCGGTTTCATTTGTGACAACTTCTAATCTCCTAGATTTAGACTTTGTATCTTCCACATTCCGACTATTGATAGATATTGTGCAGCTGTTTCTTCTCATTTGGGGGCATGTACCATCAATGATAAGGGTCCTGGAAAGCTGAGCTCCATCCACAACCTGAAGGTTGGCTCTACTTGGAGAAGGCAGATCTTCCACAGTGTCATGTTGAGAGCCTTCCAAGCTTAGGGGTTCCCTTTCCAGCACTATCAGACAGTGTTCTGCAGCTCCTCATTACGGTCTCACGGACCAGTCAGACCCATCACCAGGTCTTTCTGTCTAGTCTGACTTAACCTGGAAACTTTGCTGATACCTGACTACCATGGATGGCCCTGCAGACATTTGGAATACTCATGATCTAGCTTCCAGGATCACAGTAACATGCGTGGTGGCCTATTGCTGTCAACAAGGATAAAAGCACTCTTACTCATTTCCATCCTTAATTCTGATTCATAGACCAGAGTGCAACTGCCCCATAGAGTTTCAGAGACTGTCATCTTTAGGGAAGCTGATGACACCCACCTATTGGCCGACCAATTCGAACCGACAATCTTTCAGTTAGTAGCTGAGTGCCTCAGCTCTGTGCCACCAGGCCTCCTTGGTTAACAACCTCACGGAAATATTTTTATTCTAAGATCTCACACCTGCCATAACTAATGAGAAAATGATTAAGAATGAGACAGGCACAATTCTACATTTCTTTTCAACGTAATATGCAAACAACAGTCATCTACAAAAATCAATCGTCTCTACCTTAAATACGAAGACAGATTATGTTGCATTACTTAATTGTTTGTGATTATCATTAAAAAGTTACTTTTCATCATGCAAGTTATGTAGGCTGATTGGAGACAATTTCTTCATTATAAATGAACGAAAAGGACTTTTCCATTCTTATAAACTCAAATCCTGAAGGCTAAGGCTCAGGGGAAGCACATTCCCCACTGGGGGAAAACTCTGGCATTGTGAGCTATTCCCCATCAGGGTAACCACTGTTATCAGCTGATGAGTCAGTCCTTAATTATCAGGTGCCCTTGTAAGCACCCCTTTCTGGATATCAATTTAGCAAATCCTCTCTGCTCCTCAGAGTCAACGATCTTGGATGCCTAATCAAGAGTCATCTCCTCTCCTCATCTCCCAGAGGCTGATTTCGGAAGAAGTCTCAGACAGCCATGTGCGGGGGTACAGTGGGCTGAGGCCCACTCCAATTGTAGCAATGCATTCCTAATGAAGAGAAATCCGTGTCAGTGTGAGGGATCCCATGACGGCTTAGCACGGGTTAGGAGGTTTTGCATCCTTCGCTTCTTCCCACTCTATCCAGTTAGGTGCCTGCCTCACCATTACAAGAACGAAAACACCCCTGGGATTGCTCAACACTCCCTGCCATGCCCAGTTGCAAACCAACCCAACAAACAAAATCACTGTCCTTGCGTAGATGCCGATGCACATGGACCTTATAGGGACAGGGGAGAACTTCCTCGTGAGTTTCCTAGAAAAACCCTTTATTGTAGCAGAAAGCCCCAGTATTTTTCCTGCAGCTAACCACCAGATCTTGAAACCAAGGATTAGTGAGCTTTTCCTTTAAAAGACTTTGGGGGGGGGGTGTGCATCTGTCACAACTACTTAATTTTTCTCCTGTAATAAAAAAAAGCATCCGTAAATGATATGTACATGGACAAGAATGTGTTGTAATGAAATTGGATTTGGTCTTTCTTGTATAAAGGCACCTGGACTTATTGCAGCCATTTTGTGACCATGAGGGGACGCAGTCCACTTGCTGAAGATGGACATTAAAAGAATGACTCAGATCAGTGACTCAACTTCTTGTCTAGGGGAAGAAAGTGCTCTCCTGTTGTTCCAACTTTCAGATATGCTTTCCATGACACTATCCTCACGAATCTACTCTCAATTTGATCACAACACAATGAAGATAATATTGCTCTCCCAGAATTTGGGCGTGCTGATCTGATGAATGCATGTTACCTACCTCCCCCAATCCAGTGTCTCCTCTGCTAACAACAGCCTTGTTCTCTAAGCAGATATCTGAATAAAAGGAAAAGGAAAAAAAGAATAGCATGCCAATCACCTTTCCCTCCTTCCTTGGTGTAAGAACCTTGATTCTGAATGTTGGGATTTCAAGGAGGGTGGGAACAGTTCCAAGAAATAAAGCATAAGTATCGACCATCAATAAAGCATAAATAAAGCATCAATATCCACCATCTCATCATTCTTTGGTAGGTTTGGCCATGTGACGCTTCCTAGGCAAGGAGACTCTAAGACAGTGGTTCTCAACCTTCTTCATGCTGGGTCCCTTTAACACAGCTCCTCATGTTGTGATGACCCCCCCCCCAAACCATAAAATTATCTTCATTGCTACTTCATAACTGTCATTTTACTACTGTTATAAATCAGGCACCCCCTGTGAGAGGGTCACTAGACCCCCCAAAGGGGTTGGGACCCACAGGTTGAAAACTGTTGCTCTAAGGGAAGGCTTTAACCCTCTTGAAAAGATATTTCTCTATCATAAGAAGAGTCACAGAGAAAATGCTCACAGGGTTCCAGCCATCCTCTGCTTCCCACCTCTGATTCCATCATATAACATGCTAGCTGGTACACTGGCAGCTACTTTATACCCAAGTATCGTGGAGCACAAAGAGGGAGCACTTGCATCCTCATTCACCTTGCAAGGACAATACCCTCCCGCCCCCCATCCAGGATCTGCCTACCTCCAGCCATCTCATCCTATAAGTGAAATGACTGCATTGTTTACCCCACTGCCAAGCAAGCATCCTTTTCCATACAGCTAAAACACCCAAACTGATAATCTCATAACTACAAGACCTAATAAGCACGACATCTAACTATTTATGAGAGCAGAGATTTTCATCTTTATTCAGTGAAGAGGCTGATGAGTTTGAAGTGCAGAGACTTGAGTATATCAACCTGATGCCTAACTCACACCATTACCATTTCTAACTTAAAAATATAGAAACTATGGAGATTATATGTGTACCACGGGGAAGAAGTCAAAGCAAACCCATTGTCATGGAGTCGATTCTAATTTATGGCAACTGTGTAGAACTGTGTTCCTTCCCTAGGGTGTCCTAGGCTGGAATCTTGCAGGAAGCAGATCACCAGGCCATCGGGCTGCATGAGTATGAACCTTTAAGTTTGTAGTGGAGCACAAACTGCTTGCAGGGACCTTGGTGGCTTCTCATAAAGCGCACAAGTTGTTGGCAGATGTTAACTTCCACGGCCTAGGCAGTTAGCAGCAGCCAGAGAACCCAGTAGGACTGTGGGAATCCATGCCCCTTTCGCTTCCCAATGCGCTTTCTACACTTCCCTCCACAGCATCCACCTGCCAGGGCACAGCAACTGGTGGAAAAGTGGGAGACACTTCATCAGCACCTTTGCTTTTAATCTTTTACTGAGCAGCCCGTGTAGGTTATTGCCTCTTCTTTGTAGCAAAGAACACCAACACGGCAGGAGAGTATAAACATTTACAACGCAATTCCTATTCCAGTTGTTTAAAATCTACTTGGGCAGAGAAAGAGTTGCTCACAGTACAAACAGTAATAGAGAGAAACATCTGTACATACGATATGTTCTAAACTCCCATTGATGCTAAATTCCAAATACTTTAGAAAGGTAAAATTATATATACATTTCCATTGCTCTCTGTAGACCTACGTATCCATTCATAGTGCCTTCTCTGCCAGCATCACTTCATATTTGATGAGTGAGTACAATGGGCCACATAGGTAGTTTCTGTAGCAACTACTCTACCCTGTGTTTGTTCTGGGAAAGTAGCCATAACTAATACATAAATAAATGACTATGGCTGTGTTCTACCATAACCTTATTTATGGATGTTGAAATTTGCCTTTCCTATCATTTTGGTGTGTCCCGGCATTTTCTTTTTATATTTTCGAACCATTTAAGAGTGTCCAAACCATTCTTTTTCTTTTAAGACTTTTCACTGTATATTAGGCGAGAGTTTACAGCATGGATTATGAGTGATATATTCAATAGTTCCTACATATTTTGTCTGAACATATCAATTGCAATCCAAATCATTCTTGCTGCTGTTGGCTGCCGTGGTGTCGATGACCAACTCATGCTGCCCATGCCCACCCCCTCCCCCCATAGGCATGAGAGAAAGAAAGGCTCTCCAGACTCTGAACTCCATACTACAACAGGGGGCAAGTGGAATTGGCCCACAGACTGTAATTTTGCAAAAATGCTTTAATAAATTATAGGTCAGCAGTCAAACTACAAATTGCCTCTAATATAATTTCATGCCTAAATTTTCTTATGTTCAAATGATCTTTTAAAAAACTTTAACACACATACCTATAATATCTAGAATATCTTATTAAATATACTACTACAGTCTACATAAAACCAAACCCATTGCCAGCCACTTGAATTTGACTTATTGTGACCCTCACAGGGGATTTCTGAAACTGTGAATCTTCACAGCAGCAATCACACAGCTGGCGAGTTGGAACTACCAACCTGATAGCTAGTAGCCCAATCCCTCACCCATACCATCACCAGGGAGTCTTACCTTTTAGGTGGAGGGATGTGTGTAGAGTTACTCATCAATGCTAAAGGGAGATAAAGTATTCACCAGTCAAAGGAGCACAGGCACTTTATGGTCCTTCCTTTGTGTTTCATCAATTTCATTAAACAGGGCTTTATTCTTCAGCCTGTCAACACCATCTCAACCAGAAAGGCAAATTATGGACTAATGGGTCCATAATCAAATTACAGTTCGACAGGAAGCATCCGTCCCAGAATTCGCTCCTTCAAAACAAACCAACTAGTCCCCCCTTGGTGAAGAGAAGATCATTGGGTGATAAGATTAGCAAGACTGCTGTCAACAACTAGTGAGATTTTAAGATTTTTAGTTTATTGAAACGCAATGACTGACTAATAAAGTAATCTTTATAGTTGGTTACTGAGGAGCATGGTGAACGGGGGGGGGGGGTAAGGACAACATTTTTCTGTTCAGATTCTGATAAGAGCAGACCCAGAAGAAAAATGAAAGAATATTGTTTCACAGTACTCAATCCTGTACAGAATTAAAATAATAATAATACGACCTCCCTACTTTTCCCTAACTTCCTAATAAAAATTGCCATTAAAATTTTATAAACCTGGCTGAGCCCCGGTAGCGTAGTGGTTGTGCACAGGACTGTGGCCCACTGGGCTGGCGGTTTAAATCCAGCAAGAGCTCTCCAGGAGCAAGGCTGGGCCCCCTACTCCGACCAGAGGGCAGTGATGCCCCCCATTCCAAAAAACAAATACAAAACAACAACCGAACATTTTATAAACCTGAAGTGTTTATTACACATTTTTGAGATGTACATGTGGGTAAGTATGAATTATAGGGGACTCTCTGACACTGCATTTATGTGTTCTATAAGCATTTCTAAGACTGTAAGTCAGAACCATCAGCCAGTCAGTGTCTATCTCGGGCTATTTTTTCCAACATTGATTATAGTGATGAGGATCATGTTTCCTTTGATTTTCTCTCTTTACCAAAGTAAACTTTCTCCTCCCACCATTCTATTATCACTGCTCTTGATTTCTTAGGCATCCTTTCCTTTTCTGTTGTGTATTTATTCTTCTCACTTAGGGAATATCCTAAAGATTCATTGCTGATCTTCATCTTTACCAGCTATTCATAAGCTCAGTTCCAATAGATCCATTTCTTAGAACTTGGCCGTTCTAGTTCAAAAACAGCAGAGTTTTAGAAACAGAATTGAAATTAGAAGGAATAGCACATAATTTCCTCATTTGAAAATTAAAAAAAGATCTCAGACCACTTGTCATTAGCTAAGCTTCCCCCACCACCAAGGACTTCTGGTCCTTGTCATTATGTTCCTTTTCAAAACGTTTTATGATAACATGGTCTTTGGCAATCAGAAAAGCACAATAAACACCTGCTACTGTTGCTATCTGAACCTTTTGTTTGAGGTGTTATTAACAAGGAACCCTGCTGGTGCAGTGGTTAAGAACTCAGCTGCCAACTGAAAGGCTGTTGATTCAAACTCACCAAGTGCTCCAAGGGAGAAAGATGGGATAAATATGTGGTTGTCAGCTTCCATAAAGATTCATAACTTTGGAGACTTGAGGGAGTGGTTGTATTCTGCCACATCAGTTTATTATGAGTTGGAATCTACTTGAAAGCAGCAGGTATTTGCATACTATTAGAATTTCTAAAAGTCAGGCTTGTTTTTTATTTTATTTCTATGTATTTGTTCTTTCCCAACAGTTTTATTGGCACACAAATGACACAGCGTACAATTGAACAGTTCAATCATATCAAGGGGAGTTGTACAACCATTTTTGAATAGGTAAGGTATTCCTAAGATTCAAATTTTTTAAAAAAATTGAACAGACTTGGGGACCTATTGCTAGGTGAATTTATGTATAATAAATATGGCCTGAGATGTCACTATAGCATTGTGTTCTTTTTCTGCTCATGAATATATAAAATTTAATTTTTAATGTAAGTTTCTTACATACCCATTTCTTAAAACTTGCCCAGTCCCTGTTATATTTTTAAAGGGACCTATAGAAACTGAACCAAGGTCAAAAGTGTCCATTGTATTTGTGGCTCACACTAAATTCTAGACCCACTCTAAGAAAAAATGAGCTCTTGTGATATGACCCTACTCGATCCTTGCCCTCATGAAGAGATTACTAAAGATATGGGTGCTATAGCAAAGTGTAATGAAGAAACCAGACGGAGTCTGACTATCAGAAAGAATATCATCTGAGGGTCTTAAATCAGGTGTCAACTAAATCCACATGAATGAAATACACCAATCTGGGGGATTCAAGGATGGCAAATATTAAAATCCAAATCTAAAGGAGGGAATGGTATCAGAGCTTAAGTTGTGAGCATTCTGTTTGCAGAAGATGATGGATGATAACAGAAGACCCAAATCTATTTTCAGGGTCCCCACATGGGTTAAGCTTTCTGTGATTCTCCTCTGAACATAGTCCAGTGATATGAATAGCCTTGCTACCAGAAATAAAGCATTGTAAAGTCCATTATGGAACATGTGATTAGGTTAAAATTTAACAGTTTTTCATTTCACCTCCCTTTTGATCCATTTTAAAGTTGTTGCAATTTTTAATATTTCCTGCTTTTGTTTCTAATTGACATTTTTCTATGTTTGTCTAGCCATTGGTGTTGGGTTTTTTTGCTGTTTGTTTACTTGCTTCCTATTTGTGTTTTACAGTATTTTTGGTATATGAGTTCCAGCCTAAGTAAATCAATAGAGCCAGTAACTGAATTAATAATTACCTGGGAGCATGGCAAGGGAAGTTGGAGATAAAATGGAGACCTAACAACAATGAATATAAGAAACTGCACTGAAATAGATTGTGGTGATTTTGCACAACTCCTTTCGATATGCTCAAATGATTAAATTCTGTGAGATGTGAAATATATGCTAACACAATGATTCTGTCCAAGTATCCACTTTAACATGACAAGTCTTTCTTTGTGTATAGTGAGCACTTCACTTTTTCACTGCTTCCCACTGTCCTGGATGGGAGTTGTTGCTGGGAGCTCTCCAATGCATGACAAGGCCAGGGTTACAGAGTAGAGTGTGCTCCTTAGGGTTTAGGGGCCGGGACCTTTCCGATCTCCAAGTCTGTCTTCTCAGGTCCGCCAGTCTGTCATCTAGCAGTGGCATGCTTAACAATTTACATATCCCAGGGTCTCCATTCAGATCAGCTTTAAGAACCCAACACGAACACTATCACCTCTTTAAATAGTTTACTGATGTTATTTATGAGTCCCTCCTGGCAGTAGAGAAACAATATATAAGGAAACCTGTGAGAGGCAAAAATTGGATGGAACTGCCTTGTTTTATAAGTCTAGCCAGTTATCTGCCTAAGAGAAAAGCAGACACTTGCCTTTTTCTTCTCTGAAATATTTTCCACCTTCCATGTGTCCCAGCTTTTGCAGGTTGTCCTGTATAAGCCTAGAAATGATTGCTTTGGGACTCGGAGTAAGGCGAAAACAACAATGTGGATGCCAGGGTGTGGATCTAGATATAAGTCTGAGTCCTGAGTTGGGCAGGTGGCCACCAGTCATGGCCAAGTTTGAACAGGCACATAAGATTAGCTGTCAAGAGACTCTAAAACTCAGAAGCAGTCCAATCTGGTGAAAGGATGGTCCAGAAATGGGCATATGAATGATAAGAAACATTTGACATCATCTGCTCTGCCATATGGTTGCCCTCTGACTCACTCATAATTCACCAAATAGTTGTTCAATAACTGCTGTGGGAAAAATAACTACTGGGATTTGGAAAATTTAACACAAGGGAGGTTTTGTTGAAAAGAACTCATGTAGGAGTTACCATCCTAAACTGGACTCATTTAAAGTACACTGGCTACCAGTCAACTATTGTCACAATGGTACTGCATAACAAACCTTCCAAAATCCAGTGCTATATAACAAGCATCTATTTTCATGTTCACAGGGTTGTATGAGTCAACAGGATACCTACGTGGTTCTTCAAATCATCATGGTGGAAACACTAAAGAGATGCTTACTGTCTCTTAAGGCCTTTTATTAAAATGGATATTCTGAATTCTTCCTGCATTCTATTGGTCCAAGCTAGTTACATAAACAAGTCTAACATTTAGGAGGCAAGGACATATACTCAACTTTTAGTAGGGAGATCTCCAAAGCACAGAACAAAAAGACTTGGGTTCAGAGAAGGTTAAGGAACTGAGCATGAAAAGCAATCTAGCACACAGTAGAATAAATGTTATGACAAGGCAGAGGCTCAAGATGTCCAATTAGATAGGATACACAGCTAGACTGAATTTCCCCGTTCCCTTTGCAGCTGGCCTGGTGACTTGAGTTCTGGCTAGTGGAACGGGGTTGAACGGCAGATTTCAGTTCTAAGAATGACCGTTAAATGACCCTCACAACCTTCACATCTCTCTTCCCCTCTTCTCTCAGCTGAATGCTGATGTGAAAGACAACGTTGAGCTTCATATTGAAGATGAAAGCACCTTCATCTTCCTAATTCTTTGAATAACATGTGGGGCAGAATCTGCTGGCCCCAGCAGGAACACTTGTTTCAAGCTTCAACTGAGTAAAAATAAATGTTGATTGGGTTAAATCACTAAAATGTAGGCATTTGTCTATTAAAGCACTAAAAATTAAAGTACATTAACTAACAAAATAAAAGTTGAGCTATTTGACCTAGGATTGAGTGGTGGCATAAGGCTTTGAGAAAAACAAATATAAAAGATAAATATACCCTCTCCTTACTTGTTGACTAGCTCCTTATGCAGTATCAGAGGTGCAGGGCAATAGTAATTGGTTAAGTATAACCCAATATGCCATCAGGGTTGGCTATGATATTTAAGGTTATATGTCAACTTGGCTTGGTCATGATACTTAGTAGTTTGGCAGTTACATAATTATGTAATGTGGAAATTATGTAAAGATATTATCCTCCATTTTGTGATGTGATATGGTTATCTTCTCCTTTTGCAGAACATGGATTTCCCCATAATGACCTGGCTTTGGAACCCAACCATGTTGATGAGGAGGTGTTGACATTTTTCAGGTAGAAAAGAAAAGACTATTCAAGACAAAATCAAAAGTGCATAAAAAAGATCGCAGGGTGTGGCACCTTTTAGACTTACAGAAAGCTCAACATAATTAGAGGTAGAGGTATGTGTATGTCTCGGTGTGTGTGTGTGTGTGTGTGTGTGTGTGTGTGTGTGTCTGGGAGTTGACTACGAAGTTAAGGCTGGAAAGGATAGCTAGAAAGTATCTTGAAATATGGTACTCAAAGTAAAACCAGGGTCAACCCTGAAAGGGTAGGAATAAAGAATGTGGATTAGGCCTCAAAAGCATCAAGTAACAATGATAGGATCAGATTTTCACTTTAAAAACTTTAAAGGTCACCTACGAGTAGTATAGTAAGTGTTCACAAAAGATACAGTAAGTGCTCATAGGTAAATGCACCATGGGGAAAATCATCATGGTTCCCTGTGTGACTTAAGGCATTACCAATAAACCCACAGGCCAGACTGGGCTGTATGACAGACAGCATGCTCCACACCATAGCAGTGCACAGCTATTTCAAGCATCACGTAGACAAGGCCCCAGCTTTAGGGCCCTAAATTCCTTGGTTGACTTATGCCACCCACTTAATGGAATGTTGCCCACTCTTCACATTGCAGCTCATTTTTGTCATATAAACATCTTATTTTCAACAAATAAAAAGTCTGAAACATAAAGTAGGAAATACCTGGAAAATAATCAAAATTAACTTTAAATTGGATGTGATGCCTTAATTATCAGAAAACTGCCTTTTCCTTTGAAAAATATAAAAATATTTGATTTACATAAAATGATTTGTGTTTTTTGACCATCCCCAAGGGTCTGCAGAATAAGCACATAACTGATATCTATCCAGAATGATAATGTCTTGTGTTGGGCCTCTTGCAGTAAAAGAGCTTTCTTTGAAGTCAAAATGGATGCCCTCAATACTAAAATAAGCAAACAATAAGAATTCAATGTCAAAAAACAAAATACCAGCTGATTTCCTAAGTCTTCGGTGCAAGAGCACACCATTGAATTTAGCATCTTCTACTCCTTCAAGAATATTGGTCAGGGGATGGATTCAGCTAAGCAGATGATGACATTTTGTTCTCAACAGACACTAGAACGAACTATTGGTGATTTCACTCAACAATTATTTAGGATATTTATCTTGAAGGCCAAACATTACTAAACATGCTTGACAATATATTTTTGAAAGAAGTTAAACAGGAAACCTTTCTCATCTCTTTTCCAGGAAAGAAAGTAGGGGATGTTAACTTTGTCATCTAAAACTAAGGCTTAGATTTCTTAAAGATAACTTTCAGAATCAAAGTACATTATGGCCTGTGTCCTTAAGGAAGGTAGCTCACTTTGGAAATGCTCTACATGTTGTAAAGAAGTAAAAGCGGTTTACAGTTTTGCATTGCATTGCTCTCAAGCCAATCAAAACAAAGTTGGGCTCAACTCAATTCCAAATTGACACAGGCTACCTCCATTCTTTGGCCTACAATGAAATCCACTTATCTAGTGTTCTTTCCGTTTGGAAACAGATTAATGAAGGTCATTAGCCATAAGGACCAGATGGCTCAAGTGTACTGTAAGGAATACCAGGCATTTTCTGATTGACTTGATTATCAGCTCACAGGCACATACTGGTTGAGACTATACAAGTATTATCCCCCATTCCTTTTCCATCCATGATAAACTATAAGGCTTAAAGGGCCCATGAAAGGCAAGCATCATTTAAACCAGTAACTTCCCAGCCTAAAGAAAGCAGGCTGACTCCGTGACTAAAGAATAAGCCGATAAAACAGTACCAAAATATCCCCAAGCTGTCGGGAAGTGGTGTTTATTTCTAATAGTTGGTATCCAACAGCTAAAAAACAAACAAGCAACCAAAAAACCTGAAGCCGCAAGAACTGGTAAAGATATCCAAACTCATTACCATCAATTCAATTCTGAGTCATAGCACATTAGATGGCAAAGTAGAACTGCCCCAGGGGTCTCTAGAGCTGTAATCCAGTATGTGACTTGATGACAGTGGGGTGAGGTTTAGGGTTTTATTTTTTTCAGATGCAGGCTACCACATTTTTCTCCCTCAGTGCAGCTGGTGGGTTTGAACTGCCCACCATTTGACTTTTCAGTTAGTAGCCAAACGCTAATCCCTGTAGCACCTGGGTTACTGACAGAGTAGATCTGGTCCATAGAGTTTTTGAAGAAACTGTAGTGGCATTGGATTGTTAACCCCATGGTTAGCAGTTCTAACCCATCAGCGTCTCCACTGAAGAAAGTTGAGCCTATCTGTTCCTGTAAAGATTTATAGCTTCAGAAACTTTATATAGGGCCCCTGTAAGTTGAAATCAACTAGACGGGGATAGGTTTTGTTTTGTTTTGGTGGGAGCAAGCTGCCCCATCTGCTTCAAATATTGAACTTCTCAGTTAGCAGATGATTGCTTTAACCGCTGTGTCACCAGGATTCCTTTGAGAAAGACTAGGTCTGTATTAATTATGAATTTACATTCATGTGCTCATATGGTCTTAAGGTATACATGCACACAAAATGCGGAGCTGCTAATGATAAAGAGGAGGGAAAAGACATGGCTTAAACTAGGGACCAGTAAACTTTTGCTGTAGCTTAGTCTTGGCAGGCCATATAGACTTTGTAGCATCTACTCAACTTCTTTGACATAATGTGTATGCAGGCACTGACAGTGCATATGTGATTGAGTGTGACTGTGTTCCAATAAAGTTTTATTTGTGGACAATGGCATCTAGTTTTTGCATTCTTTTTGCTTGCCTGGCTCATCTAAAAATTTGTATTCTTAGTTCATTTGCCATACAAATGAAGGCAGCAAGTGGGATTTGGGCCCAAAGGCCATTTTCCAACCCCTGGTTTAACGGAGTCATATTTCCCCCCCTTACTACGATGAACTCTTAGAGTTCAAAATCCTTTGCCAGTAAAGGAGGTCAATTTCAGGATTGTATTGATCGACAAAGTAAAAAACATTGCTCTCAATCGCTCTTCTTGAGTCAAGGATCAAATTCGAGTCCATCCTTTAAAGATAAACTGCAAACCCACCAACGGTGTGTTCTCACTGGTAACCTTCCATGGCAAATCAAAAATGGATTGAGAGCATCATGTATGTGCAGGCATGGGGTAGGGGTGCGAGCACACATGTGTGTAAAGGGAGAGCATGAACAGGTAGCAGGTCTCTAAAGAAAAGTGTAGATTTCCAAGTCATTCATCTCAAGGAAGGAAAAACCCTGCTGAAGTCAAAGTGTCACAGAAGCTGACAGTCTGTTTCAAATTCAGATAGCAAGAAGGTGAAATTCACTTGCCTGAGAGAGAAATACTTGAAATGGTACAAAGCCTAAACCCGACGATTTCTCCCCAGAGCTGCAAGCAACTCGACTTCTCACAGCTGCAAACTAGCAACCCCTGGGAAAGGAGAATTAAATATTCCTAAAACAGAAATCTGGTTCTGTTATGAAACTGTTCATCATTTCACCTCCTGACAGCCACCCAAATCAGCAGAACCCAGAAAGGAATCAGGCAATGTGCAAGTAGCGTTTTTAATAAAATTCAAATCCACAATCTTTGGGGGTTTTGCTTGGCTGGCCTCCTGTGTGCGTTCTTATCAGCAATATTAATGCAATTATTCCCATAAAAATAGAGGAGACAGGGGAAATCTGACTTTTTGCACTTCTTTACCTTCTCTTTTCCCTAGGAAATATTGCATTCTGAACAAGGTCTAGGTAAGAAATAGAAATTTAGTCATCTCCCATTAGGTGTACTAAATTATGAAGGAAGTTATAACAGTACTTTTAAAAAATACTTATATTTGGAGGGCACTTACATCTCTTATCACAATCCATACTTACCTCCAATGTGTCAAGCACATTTGCACATAGGCCACCATCATCATTTTCAAAGCATTCTCTTCCAACTTGAGCCCCTGACATCTGTTCCCCATTTCTTTCCCCTCTCCCCCCCACCTGCCTGCCCTCAGGAATGTTTGATAAGTTATAGATTATCTTTTCCCATATCTTATATCATCCTCCATTGTCCCCCACCTACATTATTTGTCACCCTGGGAGGGGGTTTTAGTTTGATTCTTGTGATCAGTCCCCCTTTTTCCCCCAACCCTCCCCTAATCCTCCTTGGTATCTCTACTCTCCTTGTTGGCCCTGAGAGGCTTATCTATCCTGGATTGCCTGTGCTTGAGACTCTTCTCTGTAGCAGTGTGCATGCTCTGGTCTAATCCAATTGTAAAGTAGAATTGAGGTCATGATAGTGGGGGTAAGGAAACACTAAAGAGCTAGAGGAAGGTTGTGTGTTTCATCAGTGCTATACTGCACCCTGCCTGGCTCATCGCTTCCCTGTGACCCCTCTGTGAGGGGATGTCCAACTGTCTACAGAGGGGCAATAAGTCTCCACTTCATGCCCCGCTGCCCCATTTACCTTGGGTATGGTTTTATTCTAGGTCTTAGATGCCTGATACCTGATCCCATTTACACCTCATGATCACACAGGCTGATGTGTTCCTTCCTTTGTTGCTTCTGAGCTACATGACTGCTTGTTTATCGTCAAGGCTTTAAGACCCCAGACACTATATCTTTTGATAGCTGGGCACCATCAGCTTTCTTCACCATATTTGCTTATGCAACCATTTTGTCTTCAGCAAGCCTGTCGGGAAGGTAAGCATCACAGAATGCCAGACTGTTAAAACAAAGCCTTCTTGTGTTAAGGGAATACTTGAGTTGAAGTTCAATGTCCACATGCAACCTTAATTCTTAATATATAGATATGAGTACACAGTTCTATTCGCCTCTCATTATCCATATTTACATATATACATGCCTCTATTTAGACCTCTATAAATGTCCTACGCCTCCTGGTTCTTTCCTCTAATTCCTTTTCACTTCTCTCTTGTCTCATATCATGTTTGGCCTTCATTCGTGTTTAGTAATTCCTAGCTGCTACATTGCCCTTGATCGAGCCCCAGTAAGCATCCTATGACCTTTCTTCCATTGATTTTTAGTTCACTTGTTGTTCCCCTGTCCCTGGGTTGGACCCCTTCCTTCCTTTCTCCCACCTCCCCTTCTTCTGTATCTCCCCAGAACCATTGGTCCCATTCTTTCCTTCTCTGAATGATGTATCCCACCTATCTTATCTAGATAGACATGCAGCTACATTAGTAAGTGCAACATTCAGGCAAAGTCAAACAAAATAACAAAGGAAGTCCTCCAATGTAGGATATTTGTAACAGAATCAGTGTACTTTATTTTACCATTATTATATACCGCACAGTCTGCAACGATGAGGAAATGTAAATTAAAGCAGAGGCTCACACACCCAATTTTTCTTCAAGAAATAATAATAGAGAACCAACCATCATTTTACTGAAAGAAAAGCTACAGAGTTCAAACTACTCACTCCATGCAAGCATCACTCCGTCGGAAAAGACCCCACGAATTGGGGGTGTGAAATCTCCTCCTTGCTCAGGCAAAGAGGGGCATAATCATATGTTTTTCTACCGAATCTCAGTCTTCTATAAACATTTGGAAGAGTGCATCTGCTTTACAAATGAAAGAGTCAATACGGCGAGCAGTTAACAATGAAAATATATGCCTATTTTTATACTATTACTGGTTTATAAGGCAATCATCTGTAATGCTCTCATCTACAGAGATGGAAATGATATATAACTGTTACCAAGGAAACAGTGAAGTAAAATTCCATGTAAACTATCAAGCAGTTTAATAACCAGAAAATTAGAAGAACAAGGAAAAGCATCTTGAGATAGAAGTTGACACATTTTGCCACCTACGATGGATGCATCAAGAGGCACAACTCAAACAGATGATGGACAGGATCGAAACTTCCCAGCTAACCCAATATTTGGCAGCAAAAGAAGAGAGAAGAGTATGTAAATCATGATCATAAAATGGCCCTGGTGCACAAGGGACAAGCAGAATTCTGATTTCCCCCACCCCAGGCTAAAAGGACAGAGATTCTGGGAATAAATGGTTAAGTGTAAGGAATCCGAAAAGTCGAAATAAGTTGCTTATCCACTCTAGCATGGATGAAGATTCTCTTGGAGTATTTTAAGCATCCCTGGTGGCACAGAGCTTAAGCACATAGACTGCCAACCCGAAGTCTGGAGGTCCCATCCCTGCAACTGCTCTGAGGGAGAAAGATCAGGTCGTCTACCTCCGTAAAGATTTTCAGTCTCAGAAACAAACCTGAGGGAGCAGTTCTAGTTGGGCTAATTCATGTGCTAGGAGTTGGAATCGACTCCACAGCAGTGGGATTGTTTGGGTTTTTGAATTTTCTGTAATTAACACTGTCTTCATTCATAGAACAGACAGAAGTTCAGCAAGTATCAGTATGTTTTCAACAGCAAATGTTGGCTGAATCGACATTTAGAAACTCAAGTTTGTAGGCCTACGAGGCAAGGCGCAGCCGGGAACTCTCTATACCGCTCCCCCCTTCCCGCGCCCCACCCCCAAACCAAGAGAATGTTAAGCACTCAAGTAACCATGCTGATCAAAGGTAAATCCTTTAGGAAGATTATCCATGCTGAAATCAGGAAAATCCTGCAATGTAAGCACTTTTGTGCTCCACCTTTGGGAGAACTTAATTTCTGCAACTCTCTCTCTCTCTCTCTCTCACACACACACACACACACACACACACACACACACACCTCTAATCCTTGCAGGCCAGAAACATCATCGCTAAAAACATGTGTTTCTGCAAGCTGATGGTCTGCTGCAGGTATTTCTAGCTCAGCTTGGGGACCAACATTGAGCACCCACCAAGGCAAAGGAAATATTCCAAGAGATGGAAGATTTCTTAATGGGTACCTTAGCTCAGGACACGTGCAATTTCTCTTTAGAATCAGCTCCCTGGTGGCATCACAACAAAGACAGCAAGTGAAATTTCCATTCCCGCTCTGGATTGCAAACACTCTTTGGGGGTGGGGAGGGTAATCCTACCTGCCTTGGGTTTTATAAATATGCTCAGATTTGTCAACACCTTGAAGGCATCCAAGAATATTGGAAACTGAGTCTGAAAAGATCCTTTCTTTGACACCAGCACTGTCTGCTCCCAAGGTCTAAAGTTTAAGGCCCAAACCCTAGGCTCTCTGTCTCTTTTGTTCAGCTGGCTGTTTTGAGGATCTGAAGGCACAGCAAATTATTTTGGTGATTTTCCCTGTGGGTGGAATGTCCCTTTTCCCTCAGCAAGCTCTCTGGCCAGCACTCGCAGGGCTACATGCACTCGCGAAATGGTTGCCCACAGCTATTTTGCATCCATGGATGACTTCCCAACTGTTTATAAACCAGCCACAGGCAGAGACTTGCCTGTGTTAAGAGAATGGTGGTATGGAGCCATGGTTCTCTATGGTATCGATGTGAAACCACACAATGTGCAACTTACACTCACCCGCTGCTTCACTCATCAGCCTTCAGTTGTGTGAGGGCTCGTGGGCAGACAACACACCAATCTGCCCCCGATAAGTGTCAAAAGGATCTTTTCACTGGGGGTGTCTGCTTGAGATGTTAAGACTGATCGACCAGAGTGAATGGAAAGGAACAAGGAGAAGCAGCAGGGAGCAGTAGATGCTGGAAAGGGACATACCCTACTGGCAGCAGCCAAGCCGAACGCTTCTGAAATGGCCCAAATGTAATTTGGCAAAGCCTAATCAACATACATTTCTGACTTCGGATATTTGAGGCTGCCTGTTCCTGCCTGATGCAATCAACACGGCCCACCAGACACTAAGGAATAAAGGCAACCCTAGAATTACTCTGTCTTCCAAGCAGCCCTTTAAGCTGCCTCTTGAAAACAGCCCACTATGGTGGTGGTGGTGGCAATCCATAAGAGGTCGGGGGGGGGGGGGCAGAGGGCCAGGTTCTCCACAGGCCAGGGACTTGGAGAGAGAAAGTTGGGCAGGGTTTTTCTGAGATCGCTCCTCCGGGGCCTTTCCCATTGTGAGGCCACACAGCAAGAGTCTCCTTGGCTCAAGGGAGAGTCTGGAAACCCATCCAAGGCTAAAGACATAGGAGGAAAGCTCTGACTAGGTGGTAAGACAATACCTATGTGATCCCACTGAGTGGGAAAGTGCTTCTTCCTATTGCCCCTTGCGCAAGAAATCAGTCTGAACTAGAGATTCCTCTTTGGTTTCCACAACATAGCCACTTGGAAGCAAAATCGTCTGGGGC
>PVJH01002806.1:5327-76835 GCA_004026705.1 Nesogale talazaci
GGACCTTCGATCGATATATAATGTATATTTTGTAAAATCGGGAAAATCACTACCTTGTAAAATAGTTTATTTGTATCATCAATATTATGTCTGTTACTTGAATAGTAGATATTCATCATCATGCTTTTGCACTTGAATTTGCAACTCAATGGATTTTTAAAAATAATTCTTTGATGGGATCATGAGCATGAAACGGGATCCTGTGTCACTTGTTTTAACTATTTATTTTGCCATGTTTACATTTTGTATCTTGTAAAACTAAATCCAACGTTGTGTCTAATACCTTAAAGATTCATAGCTCGGAAATGAAATTCTTGTAATTTTTTCTAAAGGAACTATAAAGTTTTCACTTGGCTTATTTTGTTTCACAATTTGACTAGATGGACTTTTTGGCAAACACTATAGTGGCATTTCACTGTCAAATATGAACTTCACAACAAAATAGTGTTTTTTTAGCTATTGAAATTATTGTATTTACATTTGAGTTGCAACAGTAGCAGTAATGTACATAAATATTGCTTATGGCTGCTGCATTATAATTTAGAATTTGTTCATATTTAATTTAGAAGGCTCTTCAAGACAAGTTTTTATTATAGGAGACATTTCCCAAGTTCTAGACATTTGTTTTTCATTTCTGAATAACATAATAGCCATTGTTTAGAACTTGAGGTGTAAATATTGTCTTTTGATTAGAAATGCATGTATTTTGCATTTGGTGTACTGTGAATAACAGCTAACATTGAGGATTTTTATATATTTTAGGATTTCTAGCATCATTAAAATATGTTAAAGCAGTGGTTCTCAGCTTCCCAATGCTGCAATCCTTTAATACAGGTCTTCATGTTGTGGAGATCCTCCTCTCCCCCCCCCCCAAAAAAAAAGCATAAATTTATTTTTGTTGCTACTCATAACTACAAGTTTGCTATTGGTATGACTCATTCAACTCCCAAAGGGGTCACAACCCACAGGTTGAAAACACTGTGTTAAAAGAATCCATTTGGAAGTCATTGAGGATGAGAAATTATGCCCTCTGGATATATTTATATATTCCTAGGCTAATGGTTTTTAAAACCCTCACTTTCAAGCGTTATTTATTGAAGAGTCATCAAATATTTCCTTCTGAATCTGACTAGTTCCCACCCCCTCAATGGAAAACAACAGCAGCAACAACAGCAACACTAAACTACTACTTATTTGTAACTTTATAGCAATTGGCATTAAAACAAAACAAAACCCTGCAATGTCTTACAATATAAAAGCAGGACCAAGAAATCCCTGGGCAGCATAACGGTTAAGTGCTAGAGTACTTCACTCACTCAGAGTCACTTACAAAGTAAGAACTGGTGATCTGCTACTGAAAGGTGACAGCCTATGAGTAGTGCCTCCAATATACACGGGGTCACCATGAGTCAGAGTCAACTTAGTGACAGTCAACAACCACAGCAACACCTGCCCAAATCATCTCTCATCATCAATGGCAAAATAGTATTTTTCTATTACTGTACAAGGGAAGGGATGTATTGGTAGTTTATATATATGTAATATATTATGTAACTATATATATATATTATGTAACTTCCACCACACTGGTATATACATTTTTTTTTACTCGCCTAATCTGGTGTCTAATTTTGAGTATTAAGAATGTAGGGGTGGAGTCTAGCCTGTCAATCAGTATCCAGTCAATGCAGGCTCTGTATGGACATGACCTCCTACTGAGAATTCTGGGAACTCTTGTATTTCTTCCTCAGAGGCAGGAGACACTCTCTATCTCTGCTCATTCCTTGACATTTCTTAGAAGCCACATGAAGCCACCCTAAGGCAGTAGTCAGAGTTTCAGAAATGAAGGAACCACGTCGAGACTGCTACCAGCACTGAGATGCTTACAACACCAGTGGATCCACAAGACTCCCAACCCACTAGCCTGTGATCTTCCTGCATTTGGTGTCATTGCATGTGTTTCTTGAGTCTAAAGTGGGCTTTACTGATTGATATCCAACATATGGGCTAATAACTGACTTATGGACTTGATCTGGACTGGGCTGAGATGTTTTCTCAGTATTCAATTGTTCTTTCTTATATACATATGTGTCCCTCTGGACTAAAACAACCAGTTTATACAAAAATAATTACATGGAAAAAAGTGGACTAAGAAAGTCAACAGCTAATACATTTTTAAACCTTGTATGTGTAAAAATTTCTCAGTGATTACTTATTTTATCTGAAGTCTGTGTATTTTGACTGGCTTTAAAACCACAACATACCATGTAAAAGCTACTTTACCAGCTCTGTATTGCATTATATCATTGCAATAACTATTGGAAGTCTAGATAGTGAGCCATCCCAGGTGTTGGGAGTGGGAGGGATGGTTGTGGCAAAAATGTCTTTTTGATTTTGGAAAGTTTTCCTGTGGATACAAGGCAAGTAACAAGTTGGAAAAAGTCTGACTATAAGCACTGGACACCTTCATAGTGTAGTGTTTTAGTGACTTTTTTATACAGTTCTTATAAATTAGATATGTGTAGTGGTGTTTTCAAAATGTTTATGCACTACTTCAGACAACTTTCCCTGTTACTTGATAAATTAAAACTGCAGGGAAATAAAAATACATATTAAAACATGGACATGCTACATATGTGTTTATTTCACCATGTGCACACAGGAACAATGACAACATGAGGGACAGGAGAGCACTTAACAGCACTGTCCTTGTCAAAGTGCTTTGCGAGCTGGAAGGAAATGAATTCTAAGCAGCTCATCTGTGGGCATTATTGGGTTTCAGAGAATCCAATGTAAACTACCTGTGATAGGAAAAGTTCTTAAACATTTTTGATCGAACAAATGCAACCGCAACATAACATTCATTGAACTCTCATAAATGAGCCTCATTTTATAAATTAACATTTAAAGTATGATTATATTGCAAAGGTTTTTTTTAGTAAGTCTAGGTAATGTAAATATTTTTAATGCATACAATTAAAACCATTTCAAACTTACACGATTATACATTACATATTTTAACATCTACCATCCTGAAAGTTGTAAATTAATATGGCAGCTTAATGATTTGACTAAGATTTCTGCTGAAAGTAATTTTATTCAGACCCAAAATATTTAAAACAATTTATGACCAACAATGCAAAAAAAATGAATTTTTTCCCCGGTGGTGTTGGTCATAAATGGAAGAAGTCATCAGAAATAGATTTGCTGTACTGAACTTGAACAACAGAAGCCAGGACGAGTTGTGGGATGATATCAAGGATAGCATACACGAAGCTAGCGAAAACCTAATTTAGAAGGCCGACAAGAAAGAAAGGACTGACGTGGGTGTCAGCAGACAATTTGAAACTTGCTCTTGAATGTAGAATAACTGAAACAAAAAGGAGAAATGATGAAGTACCAGAGCTCCTCTCAAGGGTAGCAAAGGCAAAGTAAAGTGTAATAAATTATGCAAAGAGTGGAAAGAGAAAATCAAAAGGAAAGAACACGTGTAGTTGACATCTCTCAAACTGGAAGAGCCTAAGGGAAAAATCAAACCTTGATTGAAATACGGAAGAACTTTCTGGAGAAATTATTGAATGGCACAAGTAGCAACAAAAAAGGACAGAAGGACTATAGTCACTATATCAAAAGGAGTGGATCGATGGTCAACCAGAAGATACATTTAATTAAGAATGGGTGATATGGAAGAAAGAAGTGCAAGGTGTATTGAAGGCATTAGTCAAAAACAAAGCTTCAGAAATGGATGCAATACCATTGAAATATTTCCAAAAGTTGATAGAGCATGCAGGGTGCCCACTTGATTCTGCCAAGAAATTTGGAAGACAGTTTTGTGATCTAGCCAAGTGACCAGAAGAGATCCACGTGCATGCCCATTTCTAATAAAAATGACACATCGGTATGCAAACCTTATTGAACAATATCATTAACATTACACAGAAGTAAAATTTTGCTGAAGACAATTAAAAAGTGGATGCAGCAAAAGAATTGGTAAGGAAGTTTCAGAAATTCAAGTTGGGTTTAAAAGAGAACATCACAGAGAAGGCTATCATTGCTAAGATAGGTGGATCTTGGCTGAAAGCGGTGAATACCAGAAGTATGTTTACCTGTGTTTTAATGACTACACAATAGTGTGAATCATATACATTAGGGGTAATATTGCAAAGAAAAGGAATCCCAGGGCACTTAATTGTGGTCATGTAGAATATGTACATAACTCGAGCAGCATTTGTTCCAACACAATAGAGGGAGTTGAGTAGCTTAAAAGTAGGAAAAAGCATGCCCTCCAAAAATTTAAAAAAAAAATTGGAAAAAGCTATGTCAGGGTTGTATCTTTTCACCATACAGATTCCTTCTATGTGTTCAGAACACAAGTGTGAGAGTGTGGACTATCTGAAAAAAATAATTTGAGATCTGGTGTGGTGAAAGACTCATTAACAACCTGCTGGATTTT
The DNA here is from genome assembly GCA_004026705.1 of Nesogale talazaci. NCBI lineage: Eukaryota > Metazoa > Chordata > Mammalia > Afrosoricida > Tenrecidae > Nesogale > Nesogale talazaci. The sequence goes on from PVJH01002806.1 coordinate 9,781, forward strand.
TTTCTTAGAGGCACAGATGGGGCAACTTCATCTCACATACTTTGAACATGCTATCAGGAAAGACCAGTCCCTGGAGAAGGACATCATGCTTGGGAAAGTGAAGGGACATTGAAAACAATGGAGGCTCACAACAAGATAGAGAGACACAGTGGCAGCACTAATAGGTTCATAGATTTCTGATGGCAATGAGCAGCATATATATAAGATTTTACTGGGTTTAGGGTTATAATTGGCACATAAATTAGATGTGAAGATGGTAACTGAGTAACACGTAACAGAGGGACTCCACAGAAATCAGCCCAGGAGAGTTAATAAGAGGAAAGTTCAACACCACTGGCTCACAGAAGGAACATCATAAAGATAAGTAGGCACAGATCCACAAGGTTTTGAGGGGATGGGGGCTTATGGCTTACCACAGTGGAGGCCAGCTAGGGTTTGACCTTAGCCCCGCCTCTCTTATCTGGAGCTGGAATCACTTGGAGCTGGGCGAAGGGACTTTGTCTCAATGCAGACACAGCTTGCTACCAGAGCAGGGCAGGAATTAAACCCTTGCAGCTACACAGTCAAGAATAGCGGATCAGCTATATTGTTACTTTTGTTTCCATCTCCTCTATGCCCCCACAGCCTCAGCAGGCCTAGATTTTCCCCCATTTCTTGTCTGTTCCATTTTCTCTCACACGCCTCTGCCGACTGACTTCCACATTGCTCACCTTAGCCTAGGGCATCTATGCTTGCACTCCACCCAGTTGAGAGAGCTCCACCCCATGGAGTATAGCCTGAGGCTGAGGAATTTGACCTGCCCTCCACCAGGGGATATTCTGCCCAACTTCTTTCCAGGGAATTCCTGCCTGTGTGTCTGGATGAGCTATCTGTCCTCTATAGTCCCAAATAGCTGAGGGAACTTCCTCTTGCCTTCTTTAGTGCCTTGTACAACCTAAGGAAGCTCAGCCAACATTTGCCAATATTCCATGCTGCTGTGGGAACCTCTGCCTAACCTCCACAGTAATCTACCTAACCAGGGAAATTCCAAATTCCACCAACCATCTACGCATTGCTTTACAACAAAGCAGGTAGCCCATCAGCCTTCTGTGGCACTCTTCTTGCAGTGGACACCACTGCATACCCTGTATGAATCCCAAAGCTGCTTTGGGCCACATAATCATCTTGTGAGATCACCCAGTACCACCCTTGTGTGTCCACAGCAACCCAACCAGGGTCCCCTGAGAGAACCATCCAATTTGCCCTCCAAATAACAGAGCACTAGGTAAAGCATGAGGCCACAGGAGGATAAAGTGGTTGGCCAATTCCATAGTGAAATTAGCTGCAGGCATTTCAAAGAAGCATTCCTATGATTCTCCCAGAGACAGAGCCAGTGCTTTTGACTCCCTGAAAATGGCATCGGGACCCTCTAAAACAATGCAACACAAGCAGCAACCAGTGCCAACAAGCTCACTGAAAAAACCCTTAGAAACAAAAAGCAACTGCAGAAGATGTCCTGAACCTAACAACATGCACAGAAGAAGCAGACTTTGAACTCCCACAGAAAGAAATTTTCAGAATGCTGCTTGGAGTCATACAGGATATGAGGGAAACAATACAGAAAAGGAAGAGATTATAGAGAAGATAAAGTCCATACACCAAAGAGAAATATGAGAGCTTAGAAACGAGATTAAAAAAAACCAGTAACCAACTTATGGACTTCGTGAATCTGCTGGAGGAAGCAGAGAACTGCACCAGTGAACTAGAGGACAGTCAAGTCGACTTTAACAAATGCAAACAAATATCTAATAAGATCATCAGAGAAGCTGAAGAAAACCTAAGAGCTATGTCTGATGCTATGAAGAGAAACAACCTCAGAATAATTGGAATACCGGAGGAAGACACAACAAAGTGGTCATCTGCAACAGTCAATAGTCAGAGACTTCTTGGAAGAAAACTTCCCCAGCTAAGTGAACAAAAACAGGAAACCATTCAGGAGACTGAAAGAGCACCAGCACGAGTGATTCCCAAGAAGAAGTCACCAAGACACATTATAGTTAAAATATCCAACCTCGAGGTAAAGGAGAAAATCAAGAAAGCAGCTAGATAAAAACAAGCAATCAGATATAAAAGTTCCCAAATAAGAATATGCTCTGACCTATCAAAGCACATTATGAAGAAGAGAGTGGAATAATAGTATTTCAAAAATTGAAGGAAACTAATGCAAACCCAATAATATTCTACACAGACAAATCATCTATCAAGATAGATGGAGAAGTAAGAGTCTTCCCAGACAAGAAAAAAAACTAGAAGTATACGATAGAAGAAACCCGACTCTAAAAAAATCCTGTCTGACTCAGTATAAAGCAGAAGAGTAGCACTTATCAAAAGTAAATAAGATACTGCCATATAGCAACCTCACCCAGAGGGCAACAAAGAGAAAACAGCCCCCAAGATAGTATTGACTTAAGCTTAGAAAGAAGTCAAGAATGTCACATACAAATGTAAAACTCACTGATAAAAAAGAGTGGTAGGAAATCATCCAACACAAAAGGATATAAGATGACATCACAGTGTGCTGAATACCAATAGACTGAACTCCAGTATTAAAAGACCGAGTCTAGCTGACTGAGTTAGAAAACCCATCAAGAGATATGTCAAGACTACTGACAAAAATAGACTGAGTATCAAAGTTTGGAGAAAGGCATACCAAGCAAAGAGCAACTCATAAAAAACAAGGGTTATAATCCTAATGCCACACAAAATTGACCTCAAAATGAAAACCATAAAAAGAGATAAGGAGGGACACTATATAAAATTCAAGGGAACAGTAAACAAAGAACCACAAAGGATTTTAAGCATATATTCCCTGAATGAGAGACCCTCTGCAGACATCAACCAAACAATCCAAAAGTTGAAAAAAGGAAATCACAGTCTCAACAATTATAGTGGGTGATATTAATGCACCACTCTTTGAGACAGATCAACAAGAAGGCTAGGGATCTAAACACTACAATCAGACAATTTGACTTGATAGATATGCACTGAGCTTTTCATGCAAATAAAAAAAATTCATATAATTTTTAAGCCCGCATGGCACATATTGGAAGATAAGACGACATGCTGGGGCATAAGATGAATCTACATAAATTTAAGCTCTCTGCTATCATACAGGCTTCTCAGACCACTGTGTCATACAGCTGGAAATTAACAAAAGCAAGATAAAGAAAACAAGAGCAAACAGTTGGAGGACGAATAGCTCTCTCTTCATTGCAAAAGGAGTGCATACTGGCCCAGATCAGAGATGAAATTATGAAATTTCTGGAAACCAATGAGAATAAAAATAACCGAATGTGTGGAGAGAAGGTGGGATAGAGAGACGGAACCAACTACAAGTATCTACACATAACCTCCTATCTGGAGGACAGACTTCAAAGAAGTGGGCTGGGGGAGAGTCAGGCAGTGTAAGATATGACAGAACAATAATAATATATAAAGTAGCGAGGGTTGGTGGGGGAGGGAGAGCAGAGACAGAGGGGAAAGGATGGGAAGCTGATATCAAGGGCTCAAGTGGAAAAGCACATATTTGGAGAATGATAACAGCAGCAGACATGTGAAGGTGCTTGGCATAGTATTTATGTACTGTGAAAAGCGATGTATGAGCCCCCAATAAAATGATTTTTAATAAAATAAAAAAACCCACGACATACCAAAATTTATGGGACACAGCAAAGGCAGTTATCAGAGAAAGTTTCATATTTATACACATACACCTGAAAAAGGAAGACAGACGCATGATTGTATGCTTATGTTAGACTGGGTAGCCTAGAGAAACAAATTCATAAATATATGTAAATATATATATGAGAGGTTTATGTACAAGAGCAATTGAACATTGAGTAAAACATCCTAGTCCAGTCCAGATCAAGGTCATACATCTGATAACAATTTATAAAGTTCTCATCAGACTCACAGAACACATGCAGTGACGTCCACTGTAGATCATAGACCAGTGTGTAGAGTCTTTGTATCCAAGTGGTGTTGCAAGCATCTCAGTAGAGTCAGGAGTCTCCATGTGGCTTCTCTAAGTTCAGACTTCTGGCCATAGCAGGGTGGGCCCATGTGGTTTCTCCTCAGGGATGTCTCGCAGGGATCCAGACTTGTCAGTCGAGTGTCTCCGAGGGAGTGAACTGAGAGAGACAATATCTCTGCCTCCAAGAAGGAATTACCAGATTTCCCAGAATTCTCGGAGGAGAAAGCCATGCTTATAGAGGTCTTTTTGGTACCAGATACACTCCACCCCTACACTCTTAATTCTCAAACTGACACCTGGTTGGGTGATTGCCATAATGCTGGGACACAATTTAGAACAACTAGAGCAGAGCCAGCAGGACAATCCTACGAATAGCAAAACAAAAGAAATAATAAAAATCAGGGCTGAGATTCAGGAAAAGAAAAATAAGAATACTATGGCTCTTTTAAATAATACACAGAATCGACAGACCTCTGAAAAACTTAACCAAAGAAAGAGGTGGGTGGAATTTCAATAGAAAGAATGAAGACATGAAAGAGGGGACACTACAGATTCTAACAAAGTCAAAAGGATAATTTCATGGTATTATGAAGGACCGGAGTCCAATGAATTCAATAACTTGGAAGATATGGACAAATTCTTGGAAAAACAATCCCTCCCTAAACTCTCTGATGGACGTCAAGAATCTCAGCAGACCCATAGCAATAGAAGAAGCAGACAAGGTTATCAAGGGGTTACCAAAAAAAGTACTGTGGACCAGATGGCTTCCCAGGAGAATTCTAACAAGCATTCAGGGAATAACTGACACCAAGCCTACACAAACTCAGAACATAGAAAAAGATGGCAAACTCCCAAACTCCTTCTATGAGGCAAGTATAACTCAAATACTGCAACCAGGCAAGGATCCCATAAGAACTGAGAACATCACTCCAATATCCCCAATGAACATTGATGCAAAAATCCTTAACAAAATACTAGCTGATAGAACATAATATTATATAAAACAAGTAATTGACCATCACAAGGTGGGATTCATCCCAGGGATGCAGGAATGGCTTAACATTAGTATCATTCCACACATTGACCTGAAAAACTGTAAGAACCACATGATGCAGAAAAAGTATTCAACAATATCTAACATAATTTTTATTACATAATTTTTATGCAATCAGAATGCCTCATTGTTCACCTGTGGAATAAGTTGTAGGTTTGAACCAACCTTGAATTCAGCAACCCAATCTATAACATCACCAGAACCCTTTCCTTAGCACTGTGGTCTCCTTCTTTTTATTTAAAACACTTTTATTAATATATAATTCATGTTCCATTCAGTGATTTAACCTTATTGAAAAATAGTTTTCTACATTCAATTCTAGAACAGTCTTCATTTTTGTACCCCCAAAATATCAGGTCCCCATCACTCTACAACCTTTCCTGCCATAACACTAATAAACTATTACTCTAGTTAAAGAGTCTTTAGAGTTACCTTTCCTGGTTTTTATATAAAGAAAATCAAACCCCCATACCAAACAATGACAAAGCAAAACACAGAATAACGACAATCTCAGTAAAAATATAACAAAACTAGATCAAATAAAAAACAGATTAAGAGGGCAAGCAAATGATAAATGGTGAAATTTCATCAACAATATCTGTAGTAATCCACTTTTCAGTCACTTTTCTGTCTGAAAGCAAGACTATTTGCAACCCTGGTCAATGTTCCAAGACAATTCAATGGAAGCCTAATGTACATGGGGACTTTAGCACACAGAAAATCTCCAACACCCTGCTAACATAATCCATACCCCTTGTAAACTGGATGTTCAGAATTTAAGGCTCAATACAATTCCCTTCTCTAATCTCGGATTTTATTATTTACAGTTCTTGGGTCACACAGGCTGGCAGGCTCTTTCCATATAGAATTAGTTGACACCTCACCTAGATATCTTCTTGTTTTAAGACAGGCTTTTGCCACCTCAGATTCTAGCTGGGCACCATCTGATTTCTTCAGCACATTTTACTTTAGCTTTCATATCTCTAGTGACCATTTCATGGGGTAAGTATTGAGTGATTCTACATCACAAGAACTAAATATTCTTAGATTAGGGATTAGATTTAAGTGCAAGTTCAAACCTCATGTGAATATCTACAGTCTATATAACCCCTCTCCAGAAGAAGCATTATGAGTCTGCCCACAAGGCATTTGTCAAATCCAATAATAGTGTCATTAGTTTAACCAATGGTATAGAATTTCAAGTACAAATTAGAAAAGGAAACTATGCATATACAGGAATGCTTTTTTTTTTTTGACTAAAATACATGGGAGGTTGAAGACAAGCAACTGAATACCGTTGTAAGAAGTAACTGAATACGTTGTACGAAGTTGCAAGTAAGTCAATATTGCTCATCCACTAAGGCAAAGTTTTAGCTTCACGGCTAAGATACCTCACAAAAAGCAAAGTATGGGAATAGCAAGTATCGGGTAGTCTTAAGTTGTCACTTATTAGACAACCTCGAAAACAAGAGATCTGAACCAGAGTCCACTGACTCCCAAATTCATGACTTTGAGATAGAAGTCCTTGCTTTCTCTCACACTAAGTTGTCTCAGCTTTTGTCCAAAGAAATACTTCAGTTCTTTTAATGGGCAATAGGTATGTTTAGGGGGAAGGTAGTTCTTTGGGGTTTCCAAATTAAATGATTCTGATGTGATTCTGATTCTGTCTATGAAAATGATTCTGATTCTGTCTATGAAAAACACTATACCCCTCCTACCATCCTATTTCTCTTATAATTGTGTTTCACCTTACAATACAGCAGAAATTTGTCTTCATTTTCCAGTCCCCTGTGGGACTCCTGCCTGCCCATCAGTTACCTGAAACAATACTGACCAAGACTCTCAGCTCAGCCAACCACAACAAATCAAGGGCTAGATTTCCAGGACTGAAAGGGTCAAGGGAGGACCGGCACAACCTTCCAAGCAGTTGGTGACCCAGAATCCATAATGGATGCCTTGTTTCCCTTTTGCAGCTCTGTTCTTTATCAGGAGAGATTTGTGTGGCAGCTCCTGTGTGCAGACTCCTGTTGCCAGGCCTCCTATACTATGGCACTGGAGACAGCTAACATCATCCCACCTCCTCACAAATCAGAAGGAGGGAAGCTCTATTCTGGACTCCAGATTTTGAATCCATGAGCAAAGGTGCCCAAGGAGTCTGCAGCTGGTTTCTAAGCACGCTAACAATTTAATTGTTGGCTTTAAGCGACAGAGTGACACAAGTAACAGACCAGAGGAATTTAACCAGGATGGCTATTCTCTCGATCAATGTGGTGGTCACCACCCAACATTTCTGTGTCAAATACCAGAGGACCTTCAAGTCTCAGGTCCCTTTGCTGTCTCTGAACATAGCTAACTACTCCGACATATATCATATGATCTTACACACCACCACATTCCTCCCTGGCCACCTGTCAAGACTCAGGTCTGAAGGACACAGACTCCTTGAGTCCTTTGTAAAGACATTTAGAGATACGGAGATCCCCAGATGTGTGGGGCAGGATAGGTCAAATTTTTGGTGTTTGGCGAGCCTGAACACAGCACATGGGTTCTTTTTGATCATAAATTATACTTTAAATGGCTTTACTGAAATAACTGGAAACACTTCTTTTAAGACTTTTGGTTCCCTATGGCTGCCCAGACTACTAATACCACCTTGGTTTCTAAAAACCATTAATTGACCACCACCCCAATGACCAATTTCAGACAACTCTGTAGCTTCTGCCTCTGGCCTTGTCCTCTCCAGTCCTTAATGGCCTAAATGCCCCCTGGGTACAACCTGAGGCACATGCTGAAGACTGATGTGATGAGCCTAAACAAGAAAAGGCAACCATCTACTTCCTCTGTGGCTTCTCTTACATCAGGGTTCCTCCAACTTTTTAAACAGGGGCCCAGTTCACTGTCCCTCAGACGGCTGAAGGGACAGACTATAGTTAAAAACAAACAAACAATGAACAGATTCATTGGGGTCCCGGGATGAGTCAGCGGCTAAGCAGGCTAGGCAGCGGTGGCAAAAACACCTGGCGGGCTGGATAAGTGTCCTCAGCGGGCTGTAGTTTGATGGCCCCTGACTCACATTACTTGGGAGTGTCTAACAGTGACTTCTACTGGATTTCATGCTTCTGCACTAACAGGAGCAGCCCCAGCTCTCCTTGAATGATCTCTCCTTCCTCCCCCTGCTGCCTAGCAATCTATTCTCAGATCCTTCCCCCGGCTTCCCAACAAACTGCTTCCATAGGGCCCCATGATTTTGCCCACTTGATATCTAAGGAAAAGGACACTTGCACAGGGAGTGTCCCAAAATTCCTAATTAGATGAGCAAGAGGAAAAAAATGGGGATGATCTTTTCTGGAATCAAGACCAATGATCATATTCAGAGACTTAGAAAAGACTCATCAGGAGTGAACACAATTTTCACATGAGAAAGATGATCCTTGTGAATAATTTGGAATTTCCCCTTCAGGGAAGGGGATTAAAAGCAGTAGTAGCAGAAATTCCAGAGAAGACGGACATACCAGAGGGGCTTAGACTTCTATAGAATAAAAGCAATCTCCACATCCTATATGGCATAGACGAACAATGGTTGACCTTCAATACCACGCTGGTCATAGAATTATAGATGTCCTCCAGAGACACAACCTAACTACTTCCAACACAGTTTGCCATGACTCTGTCCATTTAGTGTCTCAAATCTCAGATCTCAGTGGGGCCTGACAGATGCCCACGTGCTTGTGTGTTCAGGAGGATGCTAGAATAGACAGCCCTAGCCTGGAGGTAACCTGGTGACCTGAGTCCCAAGAGCATGGAAAGAGCTGAGTGTCTGCTCCAGACACCCCTCCTGGAAGAGCGGAGTGAAGAGGCAGGAAGATCTAAGCCACCAGGGCACTATGGAGAAGGGGATGAATGGCTTTGGCTTCCCTCCAGCAGAGGAAATAGATTGCTGAAGATCAGATGCCAACAGGGGAACTATCAACAGCAAACCACAGGGCTCCCTTCCAAGAAGCCTGAGCTTTGATCTTGCTGCCTTGTGCCAGCATAGTCCACAACAATGCACATATCCACAACCTTCAGTGATGACACCAGGACTTCCTGTCAGGGAGGAAGAGGAAAACAAGGACCTCCAGGACAGGTTGGTTACCTACCTGAATGTTATTCCAGAACCAGGAAGGGGATTCCTATGACTGCCCAGGGCTGTGGAGCAAGAGGGCTCATGGGCCCAGACTTTCTTGGACCTCCCTCCACCCCCAATTCAAAGCAAACCTTTGCTGGGACAGAAACTACAGAATGCTGTTTCAGCAGGGTAGGTGAAATCAACTGATGCTCAGAAGAACCACACTATTCTAAATCCTTGTTCCAGCCATATGACAATTTGTTCCCTGCAGGCATTCATTCTGGGACAGAGGGTGTGGAGGGCATCTCTCCAGCAGGGTAAATGACTATGAGAAGAATAAGACACCCTAAGAAAAACTTGACCCCAGACAAAGACTCTATGTTGCCAGGGAGCCTAGGGAACAGTACAGGGAACCCCAAGATCCAGTCTGCTCCCACTAAGGAAGAGTTGGACCTGGTTCCTTGCACCAAGCCTAGGACAATCAGTCTATGCTATCCTGGGCCACCTCCACCACCGCGTCTGGTGTATTCTTCAAGAGGCTTACGTTACCCAGCACTGGTGGGAAGCTAACATAGGGCCAATCCCCAATAAAGGAAGCATTGGTTTCTTGGATCAAAGCAGCCAGGGAATACTACTCCACTAATTGATAAATCAAATCTTTGCTCCTGTCCAATGATCTTATAAACTGGCTCAAAAATTCAAAGGGATGCCTGATTATCTACCCTGTCTCCTTTTGGAGTGTGAAAGGATTTGGGGAGAGTTATATTTTCTCTCTTATTTGTAGAATAAACTCAACACCCATCATATTTGTGATATGCAGCAACATACTTGTTGATTATAAAAACAAAGTCCAGTTTTCTTGTATATTGTGCCATAAGGGAGGAGAAGACAATCTTGCTGTGTCTGCGGGGTCGAAAGACATGTGGGGCAGCCTGGACTGTGTGGGCATGCAGTGCGAACACATTCTCTGCAAAGCCCCTGAACAAGTGTACTGGCATGCTCTACAAGTGCAATTGTGGGTAGGAGGAAGAGGAGGCTTCTCCACAGAAGAGACTGGACAGGTAAGGAGAAGGCATCTAGGAAGCCTTTCCCCTCAGCCGTCTACAAAGCTAAGCAGTAATGGAGAGTCTGCGGCCCTGTGAGAAGGATGGGGACCCTGGCCCTGCATGCTAAATGCAAGGACTCTTGGAGTCTTCATATGATAGTACATAATATGGGAGGAACCGATGTCTGCAGAAGGCTCAGAACCAGACAACCAGCACCTAACAGGGAGCCTGTAGAAGGAGGAAGAGCTGTCCAGGTAGCAATGTCGATCGTGTAAAAGAAAACTTGGAAGAGGGAATCTGGGAAAAGCAGTCAAAAGGAAGCTCCAGGCTCCATCTGAGCTCAGGAAGGAAGAAAACTCTAACTGGATCCTGCTGCTTACAAAGAGCAAGGCTCTCCTGAATCAGCGTTGAATAAGTGCTGCCATGCTAAGAGCACACTGAGATCACGGCACCAGCTTCCCGGGTAAAAGGCCCACCCGGTCTGCACAACTTGCTTCTAGAAATCCTGCAGTCGCCAGCTCCTGTCCCTGGGTCTCCAGAGGTGGTGTTTGCACAGCGTGGGAAGGTGAGCAAGGGGGAAGGCATCTCTCCCACACAGAAGTCACGGTGATTTTTCTGATCAGAGGCAGGGTGCCAATGTGTGCAATTTAGCCAGTTTCCACAGTCCCAGTGATGGGTAATGACTGTTATTATCAAAATCAAAAGACCCCTTCATTTGTGCTATGTCACATGGCACCATGTCCTGGTCCATAGGAAAGCAGACGGCTTAAAGATACTATATTTCCAACTCTCTAATGCTTCCCCCAAAGAATTCTGCACTCTTCAATTGACACGTCTGTCAGTAGTTTTGGTTTGTTAGAGGCACTCAAATTGCTTTTCTTTAATATTGAGTTTGGATGATAAAATTTCTTTAGAGACAAGTTCAGGGCTATAGGGTGGACTTAGTAAAGCTTTCCAAAGAAAAAAAAATTCTAATAAGGTAGCTCTTGCCACCCTAAAACATGAGCAGGCTTATTGTCTTGTTGGGAAAAAATATCCTCAGAGTACAACCTCCATGGACTTTTTCTCACCAATACAGCTTTCTGTTTGCTTAAAACTTCATGATCAGCCCCCATGGTTATCCTGTGTCCTCCAAAAAAAATCTCTCTAAATGGTTTGGGAATCCAACAGTTTCCATAACTTTGAACTTTTAGAAAGTGGTTCCCATAACTTTCTGCACCTCTCTACCTGGAATTTAAATGGCCCAACAGATGACTTCCAAAGCTATTGTTTTGATGCAAGACATCCTACTGAGACTAGGATTGCATTGTTGAGAATGTGTTTGCTGTCATCCACTGATGGCACCGAGTCCACGCAGCCAAACTCACTGCGATCAAGTTGATGTCAACCTGTAGCAGACCTGTAGGGCAGGACAGAACAGTCTTTGGGGCTTCTGAGACTCTGCTTATGGGATAGAGAGCCCAGTACAGACGTGTTCAAATGCTTTTTGTTTGGAATAAAACTCTGCATTTATAAACTGGAAACCAAAGGTAGAAACCCACTGAGATGTGATCCGGAAATATGAGGAAGGTCACTGATTAAGAAATACAGTAGGAAACATTCATCAGCTTTAAAACCAGATATATATATATATATATATATATATACATATATATAGTCTACACTTGGATTTTGAGATGGTATTTAAATATAAGTGGTTCAGCCATATTCAAGCCTGTGGTGTCCTCAGTACTAGAATTAACCCGAGTCTGCAGATGTTTAACCTGATTCAAGAGATCTAAGAGTGAAGTTCCTGGATTACCATAAAACTAGCATTGCCTTAATAATCTTTTATTCCTTAAAAGAAACACATTCTGTAAATTTAAGTTATCATAAAGATCTTGATTCTAAGATTTATCTGTTACATATATCTGCTAGAATAAATGATTTCATTGATTCTTCATACTATTGGAACAAGTCAGTCATAAGCATATGTGTTATGATATCAAAGTTGAGCTCCTTTTATAAATGAAATGCACATACATGTAGAAATGTATATGTGTATTTCAATTTGACAATACCATCTGGAGACTAAAATTACATTTCATAAATATTTTGGTTGAGAAAGTCTTGTTCTATCAATAAAAAAGAATGACTTTTCATTAGTGAACTCGAATTAGAGTAGATAATTAAAAATCACAAAAATTAATTTAATAGTAGTCGAGGAATAAAAGGCAAAACTCACATAGAATGTTTCTAATGTTGAAGAATAGGTCCTCCAAATGAATTCCCATTTACGTTTCGAGCTGACACACCTTTCATTCAAGTGGACACTGTTTTGGGTGACAGTTAAACACTCATTGAGTCTCAGGAATTAACTAGTAGGCTATTAGGTCACGCACAGCCTATTATTTTCCTTAAACTACTCTGTGCTACCAAGATTAGCAGCTGCACAGCTTTGCCAAAGCACAAAGCAAAACAAGCCTATCAAAGCAGCTGCATAATCTCAGATTACTGAGAATGTGTGCTAGACGTTGGTGTTGAGATTCTAGGAGGCTCCCTGATGCTGGAGTGGCTATGCTTTGGGCTATGCCCTGCATGGTCAATACTTGGAAGTTACCAGCGACTTCATGGAAGAAAGACTGGATTTTTCTACTCCTGTTTACAGGTATAGTGTGGGAAACTGCCCGGGGGTAGGGGAGGGGCGGGGGAGAGAGTTGCTATGCATCAGGATTGATTGTTGGCATTCAGTAACTAATTGATATTCTAAATAATTCTTGGCAATAAAAGTCCAGTTTCTAATGCATGAGTAGAGAGGAGACATTCCACTTTATCAAGGGACAATCTGGGTTCTAAACAGAAAGGTTCAATGCTCTACAGGTGATTACAGTCCAAATATGGATGTGAATTCAGATGGGCAAAACAAAATGACTCAGTACAATGATTTATTAATTAAAAAAAAAAAAGAAGTGGAAATGGGACCATGATTGGCCTAGGAAGAAGTGCCTGTAAGTGTTGTTTTGGGGGCCCTCAACTTATCAGGATATCTTTATGGTCTCATGATCTTAGCACCCACAATCCCATTAAGGGTATACCCAGGCAAGTCCCAAGGACTAGGCTAACTCTTCCTTGACTGGCTAGGGGTGTGATTGCAATCCACTTTCTAGTGCAATGTGCAGGTGGGTACAGCTGTTCACATTGCCATTTAAATGGTAAGAAAGAGATTCAGATGAGACTGAGTGTGTTCAAGGTGGCATGGCTGCAGATAGCAAGGAAGAATTTCAATAGTGGGAGAATCCTTGAAAAGACTCAAAAGTGGATTTAGGGTTTTCAGTGTAAACTCTAGCCATCTGCAAACTCAGGGCTCAAAATTTAAACTCAAATACAACCCCTTCTACTGACGATGATTTTTATTTAAAATCCTCCGATAATACTCGGACTAGGGTGCTGCTTCCACACAGGATACCTGACATCTTCTTTAGGTGGCTATGTGTTTTCCATCCAATTTGTTTGTTTTTTTTTTTGGGGGGGCATCTCTGTCATCCAATTTTTAAAGAACTCAGATATTATTTCCAATAGACAGGTACCAACAGAATTCTTCACTATGCTTTACTATGGCTGCAAGCGACTATCTTACAAGGTTAAGTATACAGTAGGACCACTTTATAACAATGAACGGTCCTTAGATTAGGGTTTAGAGTTCCTTGAGAAATAATAATACAAAGAACCTCCCTGGGACTTTGACTAATTCCAAACATAATAGCACCAGTAGTCTAGCCAAAAGTATAGATTTAAAATGCTATAGAGAAAAGGAAAACCAGTCAGACTAAATGATGTGGAAAGTTTCACTCATATAAAGGAACCAAACGTAAGTGACAGAAACATCACGTGGGAAAACAGTGAGTGTGGCGTTAGATGCATGGCAATCATTCTAATACTTATCCACTAAGGCACAGTTATTAGTTCCAGAATCTATTGCAAATAATAAATAAGCAAAGAATATGGCAACAGGTGCCAATTAAAAGATGGACCTCGTCCTCAGACAAACTTGAAACAATAGCTAAACGAAGAAAGCCTTCCAAGTGACTTCCAAGTTCACGACTCCGGAATTGCCCTTCTCCGCACTGAGATGATTCCGCATCAGGCCCAAAGGAGCATCTCCGTTCCTTCCGTCTGCAATGAGTCTGCTGAAGGCACATCGCTCACTGCCAGCAGGCTGATTCCCACCCAGACTAGTCCGCTCCTGGAGGTCTCTGAGGCTGTAGCTCTTGGAAGTGGGAAGCCTCATCCTTGTCCCACGGAGCTCCTGGGGGTTTCCAATGACTGGCCTTTTGGTCGAGCATCCATTAGGCTCGCAGGGCCTTGTTTAAGGTGAAGTCTGGTTCCGTTTAGTCCTTCTGAGATGGTCTATGACAAATACTGCACATTCTACGAAGATAAAATGTAAAATCCACGTAGTCTAAAGCACGAGCCTGGGTCACCAGAAGTATAAAAAGACATTCATCTAAAAAGATATGATTAGTAACTTTAATACAGGCAGATTGGGCTGGGCCCTGGTGGCGTAGTGGTTGTGTGCAGGGCTGCGGTCCACTGGGTTGGTGGTTCAAATCCAGCAGCAGCTCTCCAGGAGCAAGGCTGGGCCTCCCACTCCCACCAGGGGGCAGTGATGACCGCCCCCCCCCCAAACAAAAAAAAATACAGACAAATTGTCCTATTGAAGGTCAACAAATGTCATGCTGAGGTGTTTTTGTCTTCCTAAAGAGGTGACATGACTGTCCCTCTCTAGTTTATACACCAACAGACTTGAAGTAACCTTCCCAGAGCCAGGCGCATCCCTCCTTCTCTGATGAATTTCAATTAATGTTGAATGCTAACATGATAATAGATGCATGAATTAAAAAATAAGAGATTCAAAACCAAAACTTAATTTGACAGCTTGAAGAAATAGAAAAGGGACAGCGAAAGACCACAGTTAGTAGAAAAGAGAATTAAAAGCTCACAGCAGAAATAAATGCATCAAAAGGACTCCACGTTAGTTCTTTGAGAATTAGCAAAACTGAAAAGCCACGGGTCATAAAGACAAAATTTAAAAAATTACAACAGATGAATAACTGAAATAAAAATGTAAAACGTGGCACTGCAGCAGCATCAACTGAGATGAAGAGAATCATGGCAGTGTATTATAAAAATTTGTTCTCTAACAATTCTGAAAGCCTTTAGTAATGAACAAATTTCTAGAAAAAATATCTGCTTAAACAAGTACAAATAATGGCACAAAATATGAGAAGATGCACAATTAAAGAAGAAATTAAAGCTCTCACTTAAAAACTAATAACAAAGTAAAAGTCCACTGAAATAAAGCCCCAGCCCAGATGGCTTCACTAGAGAATTCTTCCAAACATTAAGAAAAGAGTAGGCATTAATTCTACTCTACGGATTTTGGGTACATAAAAATAAAAGAATAAAAAGAATACTTCTTAATATATTCTATGAAGAGAACAGAGTGCTGAAACCAAAGCCAGGCAAAGCTACTACACACATGAACATGCACAATTATATACTGATATGCCTCATGAAATAGATGCAAAAATTCTCAACAGAATTGTAGCCAAGAAGATTTCCTATATGTATGTGTGTGTATATATATGTATATATAAATATATATATATACACACACATATATTTGGGTTCATACTAGTGATGCATGCATGACTAGTTCAACATTAGAAAATCAACCAACGTAATTCACTGAAAAAAGAATACAGAGGAAAGTGATCCCATTTTCATTATAATCAATGCAGAAAAAGGACGTGATAAAATCAAACACCCTTTCCTGATTAAGAAATATTTTGAAAAACTCACAGTAAAATAGGAACACAAGGAAAATGCTTCAACATCATTAAGAACATAGAGTCGTACATAAAGCCAACCACCAATATTTTCTCCACAAAGATTAAGAGCATTCCCCTTAACAAGAGTGACACAAAAGCTGCCCATGGAAGAATTCCTATTCAACATGATCCTGGAAGTACTAGCTAGGGGAACAAAGTCTATGAGGACATAAAAAAGGTATCTAAAGCAGAATGAAAGAGAAAAAAGTTATCTTTATTTGCAGATGTAATCTTTTATACATAGATGGCTGAAGACTTCACAAGAAAATGAATGGGGCCAATGCAAGTGGATAATTAAACAAAGTGCTGGGGTACAAGATCAAGACTCATTATTGTGTATCATTGTACACCTAGGGTCACACAAAATGTCTCTGGCAGTGTGATATACAAAATAACAGCTGGAATACATAAGTGATCAAGGATTCACAAGGGTGGAAGAGTGGGGGAGGGAGAAGAAAACAGAGGAGCTGATACAAAGGCCTCAGGTAGAAAGACATGTTTTGGATATGTTAATGGCAACATACATACAAGTGTGCTTAATACAAAGGAGCGATGGATTGTTATAAGATTTGTAAGAGCACCCCCCCCAATAAAATGATTAATAATAAAAATGTCTCTGGCAGATAGGAGTCATGAGTGGAAAAAAAAGTATAAGAAGCCCTGCCTTAGGGCGAGCGCATCATGGGTTTGTCTGCTTTTCTTTCTAGATGGACTGCTCTGTACATTGTCATCAGCCTTTCTGGTTTGATAATTACCTTGAACAACACACACGATACTTGTCGGTAGGACTACATTTTTATTTACACACGTGGTAACACACATAGGGTGCAGGCTGAGAGGGTGCCCAACACAGAGCTGCTATGCTTCCCCAAGGGGCATGGCACCCTCCCCTGCAGGAGCCCTGGGGTGCCGTGGGTTGATAAGTTCGACAGCAAACAACAAATGAGCAGATCAAAACCACCAGCTGCTCAGTGGGAGAAAGACAGGGCTTTCTGCTCCCTTAACAGCGACTGTCTCAGAAACCCACAAATGTGACTTGGCTCTGTCCTGCAGGGTCATGATAGGGGAAAACGAGTCAATGGCAGTGAGTTGGGGTTGTTTGGTGCCCTGTCAAAGGTTTTACTAGGGCAAGGCTCTGGTGGTGCTCAGCTACTGACCCTGAGGCCCCAGTTTGAACCCATTAGCCCCTCTTCAGGGGAAATCCACTGCCCTGAGCCCATTGCCATATGACCGTATAGGAAGTTTCCAAGGCTGTAGATCATGGCAGGAGCAGATAGTCTCACCTTTCTTGCGACCCACTTTTTCTCCATCCCACTGTTTTTTTTTTTAATTTTATTGGGGGTTCTTACAGCTACTACAACGTTCAGTACATCATTTGTATCAAGCACATTTGCACACGTTTCCACATACATTTCCCAACATTTTGCACTTGAGCCCTTTATACAAGCTCCTCTTTAAAAAAAAAACTCCCCTTTCCCCTCTCTGCCCCTTTTTCTAATGAATCATTTTACTGGGGGGCCCCTACAACTCCCATCACAATCCCTAACAACATCAGTTGGATGCAGGCCACTTTTACACACCCTTTGCCATCATCACTCTCAAAACATTCTCCCTCCCTCCAGGCCCCCATTATCAGCTCCCTGTATTACCCTTCCTCCTCCCCCTTCCCCTTGAACCCTTAGCAATTTGCAAATTATTTTTTCATCCTGTACACTGTACAATGTGTCCCAACACTCACTACCCTGTTGTCCGTGCCCCAGAGAGGAGGCTACATGTAGATCCCTGAAGTTGATTCTCCCTTTCTATTCCTCCATCCCTCCACCCTCCTGGTATTACCACTCCTATTACTAGTCTTGATGGATCATCTATCCTAAGTTTCCCATGTTTCCAACTTCACTGTACATCTCCTGGTCTAGCTGAATTTATGTGGTAGAATTGGGGCCATAATAGTGCATCCTACTGATTTTTAAATATACCTGTTCTGTACTCTCCAAATAACTACAACTTTAACCAACACCCCTCCTGGGAAAATCAGAAGTGTGTCCTCTTCTAAGCAGATTCAGTCCTGAGGATACCTGGGGCTGTCTAGAATAGATAACATTAGAATTTTCTTTCGGAGAAAGACCCCAGGATCTCTGAGTTGTTGAGGAATGAAGCATTAAACAGGCACCTCCCCATTTGTACTAAGAATATACTAATATTAAAAAAAACCCAAACCAAACAACCGGTCATCTGGGTCACCCAGTGAAACTCTAAATGGTATTCAGCACACTCAAAGAGCAGAGGATGAAAGAGGGGAAAGTGGGACAACTATGAGAGGAAATTGTATTGCAGAGATGTATGTCAAAGATACTATTGGTATGGTAGGTCACTGCTTGGGCTACCAAACATGCCTAGGAGCTATTTCAAGGGAGCAAAATGGGGCATTCTGCTCCTGTAAAGATTTAAAGTCTTAAAAACACACCATGCTGCCCTGAGGTGTTACTACAAACTGGAAAAGACTCAGTGACTTTGGGTCTGGGATTTAGTAGTCTTAGTGTTATTTTAGAGAGAACTCTGTTTATTCCCAGGATGGCGGGTGAATGGAAGGTTACAGAACTCCACAGAGGGTGAGCCGTACTTTCATAGGTAAAAACCCCCCAAAATGAAAGGAGATATATTTATAAGTCGCAGGCATAGAAATTCAGAATTCTTAAGTGGCCAGACACCTGGGTAAAGAGCAATATCATCTCGGTGGGGCACAGACTGGACCGAGAGTTGGTTGTTTATAAGCCCAGTCACAGAATGGTAACAAAGCAGGTGGTTTGATCTTTAATAGGCACAACAGCTGGCATTTATTATCATTTTGAGAAAGAGGTAAAATACTTTTTGTGTTATGCATGTACTACTTCTTCCAGTCCAAAGGCACAGTCAATTAAAGGCTAGAAAGTGGCAAATTGATAATAATAAACCAGACTCTTATCCCGTTGTAATCAAACACATGTTGTTCTCTACTGAGCTATGTGGCATAAGAATCCCACCTAATCACAGTAATAAGTAATGAGGTACTTTCCATGCCAGCTGCTTCAAAACAGAGGGAGCTATCATTGCATTTCTACCTGCAGCAAACAATGACCTTCTCAGACCAATTTTTTAGACGTTTTACTTCTTATTGCTACAGATTTTATGGGTTGTCGCAAAGCCCGGGGGTTGAATTTTCAGGTACCCCTTAGAGAGAAATATGATCAGAATGGTACTGTTAATGGAGCTTGATTAACTATTATGGAGTAACTGTTATGGAGGGAGAATTTAGTACTTCTCTCCTGAAGGTGTTTGCATGAGGGCTGAGAGATTTTGAAGGTAAGTCCTTTTCAGGTAGCCAGGAGAGTGCCTGAGAGTAAGGCTGTACATTGCTGAGTGGTTGGACCTGTCCTTGTGTGTAAACTGAAGTGTTGAGTCACAGACTGATATACTTCAGTGTGCTAACTTTGCCTAGACTCTGAATCTAAGCGTACATAACACATGGAAATATCCTCTTATGTCTCCTCCTCCATTCTAAATATGATTCAAAAGGCAAGAAACCTAATAGAGATAATATATTGACTTCCCTATGTCCTCATTTTCTGACTCTATTTCTGTGTCATCTCAAATAGTCATATTGGTGTTATGTCTTTGAGTGGTTTTATCATCACTCTAGTACTGGCACTGGCCATTTTGGATCAGAAAATCATATGGATTAATCTGCTGGGGATGACATAATCAAGAGGAAAGGCTTTGCACTCTTGGAGTACAATGCTGTCTGTGATAGGACGATATTGACCTACCTTCAAGGAAATCGTAGCAACATAACCATTATTCAAATTCATGCACCAACCACAAGTTAGTAATGAATAAATTGAAGAATTTTTACCATCATCTTTAGTCTGAAATGGATCAACTATGAAATTAAGATACATCAGTAATTGCTGGCATCAGAATGCAAAAGTTAGAAACAAAGAAAAAGGAATAGTAGTTGGAAAAGATGGCCTTGGGAATAAAAATGAAGACAGAGTTTGCAAATCATTTTGTAAGATCAGTGATTTCTTTATCACAAATACTTATTTTCAACAACATGGAAAGTGACTATACCCATGGATTTCTTCAGATGCAATACACAGAAATAAAATTGACTACATCTACAAGAAGAGAGGACATAGAAAGCTCAATATCAGGAGCTAAAATCAAGTTGGGACTGAATGTGGACCACCAATGCTCATATGTAAGTTCAGGCTGACATTGAATAAAATTAAAACAAGCCCACAAGAACCTAAACATGACCTTGAATCTATCCCACATGAAATCCAAGAATCTTTCAAGAACAGATTTGAAGCATTGGACACTAATGACAGAAGAGTCATTAAGACAGAAAATGAGCTGTGGAAGGACATCAAGTCCATCATTCATAGAGAAGCAAAAGATCTTTAAAATGACAAGAAGGAAAGCAAAAGTCAACGTGGATGTCAGAAAGGACTCTGAAACTTTCTCTTAAGCATAGAGTAGGCTAAAGGCCATGGGAGAAAAGATGTGAAATAGCTGAATAGAAAAATCCCGAAGGGCATTTCAAGAAGACAAAGTCAAATAGTATAATGGAAGGTGAAAAAACCGCAAGTTAGGAAACCAAAATGGCAAAAGCTCATCAAACCTTAAACTCAAAGCATCCAAGAAAAATGCAAACCTCAGGCTCCAACACTGAAAGATTCCATGGGCAAAATATTGAATGATGCGTCAAAAGAAGACGGAAAGAGTCAACATTCACTTTACCAGATAGAACGAGTTAACAATCCACCATCAGTAGATATCATATGAGCAAGAACTCCAGAGGCTGAAGGAAGATGTTCAAGGTCTAAGCATTATGAAACTTTTATCAAGATGAAAGCATTAGCAGACAACAAGCCTCCAGGAATTGATCGAATACCAACAGAAATGTTTAAACAAGTTGATGAGGAATTGGAAGCACCCACTCACTAAGCCATCTCGCCATCAAACCAACTGACTAAAAAATATCCCTAATTGTTCCCATTCAAAAGGAAGAGGACCCAAAGAATTTTCAAATTATAGAATGTCGTTAATAGGAGATGCAAATAATTTTTTGGGGGAAAGAACATTCAACAGTAGATGAAGCAATACGTTGACAGGGAGCTACCAGAGACTCCAGTCTGGAATGAGAAGAGAACTTGGAGTAAAGGATAACATTGCTACTGTCATAAGGGTCTTGGCTAAAAACAGGGACTACCAAAGAGTGTTTACTCTTGTGTTTTGTGGGGTGTGCAAAGGCATGAGACTGTGTGGATCATAAACAGCTATGGATATATTTGAGAAGAGTGTAGAGTACATAGCACTACATTGTGCTCATGTGCAACCTGTAGTGTACATGGATCAAGAAACACCAAACAAGGAAATAGTGCATGGTTTACAATCATAAACTGTGTTTGAGGGTTGTATCCTCTTGCCCAGCTTATTCCATCTGTATGCTGAACAAATAATCAGGGAAGTTGGCCTCTATGAAGAAGACTGTGGAATCAAGACCAAAAGAAGGTGTAATAACCTTAATAATTAGCTAAAATGAGGAAGACTTATTGATAAAGATCAAAGATTGCAGCCTTCAGTGTGGATTGCAATTTAAGGGAAGTAAAACAGAAATCCTCATGGCCGAAGCAGTAGGTAACATGATACGTGGGCAAAAGGTTTAAGTTGTCAAGGCTTTCATCTTGCTTGGCTCCACAACCAGTGTCCATGGGGGCAGCAATCAAGAGCTCGAAGGACGCATTGTCTTGGGTAAATTGCCCGCACAAGACCTCTTTCAAGTGTGGGAAAGCAAGTGGGTTATTTTGAGGACTAAGGTGCATCTGACCCAAGCCAGGCTATTTCCCATTGTGATAGCTAGACCATGAAGAGGGAAGAGAAACAACCCATACATTTGTATTATGGGCCAGAGAAGACTACTGCAAGTGTCGTGCATTGCCAAAAGAACAAACTAATCTGCCTTGGATGAAGTACAGCCACAATGCTCCTTCGAGGCAAGGATGGTAAGACTGTGTTTCCTATACTTTAGATGTGTCATCAGGGGAGACCAGGTCCTGGAGGAAAATATGATGCTTGGGAAAGTAGCGGACTGCGAAAAAGAGGGAGGCCCCAGGCAAAATGGACTGACACCCTGGCTACAGCCATGGACGCAACCATGAGAACCATCGGGAGCATGGAGCAGGACCGGGCCTTGTGTGGCTCTGTTGCACAAAGGGCCGCGGTCAGTTGGCGCAGACTCCATAGCACCAAACAGCAACAGCAACAACAACAAATAGTGCTATCCATGAGGGTGGGCCTTGACCCCGTCTCCTGGGTATTCGGAGAAGTTTGTTGTGTGCTTCCCCTTTAATATGTGTTTTGCTTCTTCTAGGATTTTTTTTTTAATTGTCCCAAATAGACTAAAAAGACCTTTGTTTTCTTTTACCTCACACAGTAGGTGCGACGCGCCTCACTGACAGATACAGTTGTAAAGTCTGGGAAGACTTGTGCGACCAAGCTTGCGTGGGTGTCAGATTCACAGCCAAAGCAGGAACCGTGTGCAGTGGGGCTCCAGAGTCCATGGTGCTGGGGGCACAGTTCATTGAAAGGAGATGGCATGAGAGCATCGAATCACATTGATGCAAGGGAAGTATGGTTCTTGACCAACGGGGGGGATCTACTCTTGGATTCTCTTGAAGTTCATTCTTCTCTAAAGGCATGTCACATCCTTTTGGCCCTCTGTCCAGACATAGGCATGCTTCTCCCGGTTCGTGGATAGCTCATATGGGAAGAAGTTATGCCCCACAGTTCACCTAGCTGCTATGACCTTGAGGAGGAACCTGGGTGATATTGTGGGTTATGCATTTGGTTGCTAATTATAGGTCTGTATTTCAAACCTTCCAGACACTCTAAGGGTTAGAGATAAGACTTTCAGCTCCCGCTGAATCCTTCTGGGATGCTTCTACCCTGTCCATACGGTCACTCTTCGTCTGAACCGATGGCAGTGAGGGAGCTGAGCCTGGAAAAATTTCAAACTAGCATCTTCAGGCTTCCCAACTCACGAAGGCCCCCCGTACGTAACATCTGTGTGCATTCATTGGCAGTGAGTTGTCCTTACTTATCATAAGGAGGGAACATACCTAAAAGATGCCTCCTATTACTGAGCCAGGAAAAGAATCCCAAAGCAGAATATTTCACATGGACTACGTGATCCATTTTGCTGAGAAGAACATTTACTATAATACTTCATTTACATCTCCTCACAAACTCATTTTAAGGCCTAACAGTTTCTAAATTACAAGAGAAAACTTTGATAAACACTCTGCTCCCTTCCTCCAGAATGCCTTCCTGGTGGCAATACAAATGCAGAGAAAGAGACTAATTTTGGATCCAGACAGACGCTCTTTTGGCTCTCTGAATATCATTTTGCTAAACAAACTGCTGAAGGCTTCAGAAATGAAACCTGTGATGTCTAGCACAGGTTGTACAGAATCCACATGAAAGAGATGCCAAATCTCCTTGTCAGATGGGCTCTGATGTGCCCTGGCTGATGAGAGGATGGATGTTTGTGGGATCTATTTAACAGTGAGTTGAAAATATTTAAGGCCCTTTAATTTTATCTCCATACCTGGTGCTACATATCAATCATCTCCCCCTAATGTTCCCGTTTCCCTGGAAAAGAACAGCATGCTTGGTAAAGTCGGTGGTCAGTGAAAAAGGAGTGGACCCTCAAGGAGAGGAATTGACACACTGTTTATGACAGTGGGCATGAGATTAACAATAATTGCAAGGTTCCTGCCTCACAGTGGGGCAGCACTCAATAACAACAATATATGGTGAGGTCTGGACTCCTGAGTAATTGTAAATACAAATCTGTTTGGAACTTGGAGTTTTCTATTATTTTATCCAAGAGGCCATATATGGTAAAAAACAAAAACAAAAACAAAAACACAACCTCACCCCCCAAAAAAACCCCGGCAAGTTGCTGTGGAGGCCATCCTGACTCACGGTAACACCACAGATATCAGAGAAGAACCCTGCTTTGTAGGATGCTCAGTGGTTGTTTCTCCATGGATTTTCAGGCCCTTCATCTGAGACACTTTATAGTGGATTTTACCTTCCAAACTTGGAGTTCGCAGCTGTACAGCATAATTTTTGTACCATCCAGGGACCCCACTACCAGAATAGAGTGGGTCCTAAGCATAATCACTTCTCAGAACAGCATACACAGAGGCACACACAGAGGGAAGATACGATATGAAAACAGATGCACACAGATGCATCTACAACCACAAGACAACAAGGACTGCTGACTGCTATTACACACTGGAAGAGACGAAGGAGGGCTTATCCCTGGAGCCACACCTTTATTTTTTACTTGAGGCTTTCTGAATTGTGAGATGATAAAGTCCTAGATTGGAAAGTCACCCAGTTGTGGCATATATATATATGTGTATATATATATATATATATATATATATGAATATGACAACAGTGTATGCTTGAGATACATGGAGGGAAAATCCCATGACTGGGAAGGTTTCTGATGCCAGATGCTAAAATAGTAACTTTTCATCAGAAGAACATAAAATATATGTATTAATAATAATCACAATGGGTCTTTTCCTAATTGCTCTGTGACTCCATTTTATCTTTGAGGCGGAACAGTCTATGGCCCAGGGGTTTTTTAAAAAGGGAAGGCTAACATTCAGGTTTGTTTTCCTCTTCTAAACCATTTTATTTCTAGAGCCTTAGTGTGCATCATGTTCCTGTAACTTCCTGAGAGTGGCGTCTTGCTATGTGCATTAGATAGGTGTGTAAAGGTGGGGGAGAAGCTGCAACATGGGCTCAAACCTAACAATTGTGGGGGTGGTGAAGGACCTGCGAGGGCCTTGTGCTGCTGTGCACAATGTTGCTGTGAGGCAGAACTGACTTGACAGCCCCCAGGGAGGAGGAGGAGACTGACTTCTGCCTCTCATAGGTCTCTCTGTAATTAATTATTGAACACCTACTATGTGTCAGACTGTGTGAATGCTGCACATTTGCATGCTCACCTTCCACTCCTGTGAAGGGTTACAGGCTGGGAATCACATGGGGACAGTTCCACCTTGTCCTGCAATGCTGGAGAGTCAGCATCGACGTCATGGCAATGATTACGGAGCAGCGTGTGCCAGGTGAACAAGCTTGTGGCATACGGCATTACATGTTGAGCTGTTAACATTAAGGGACTGCTGAATGCAAGGTCAGCTATTCAAACCCATCCACTACGCTCTGTGAAAGAGAGATGAGGCTGTCTGCTCCCTGAAAGTTTTACAGTCTCAAAATTCCATAGAGACACTTCTATTCTGTCCAAATAGTGGCACTCTGAGCCAGGCTGAGGGTAGTGATGTATGTGTCGGGCTGGTTACTACGCCATCTTCAGGATGTATTGATGAACAAATTCACGATATTGAGTTTATGCACTTTCACCAACAGCCAGGTTAAGGAGGATGCCAAGTGTATAGCAAACAATTCACTACTGCCCAGATCTGGACTCACAGCAACCCAGTCTCTCCCCCGCTCACAGTCACTGAGTGCATTCCAGCTCACAGTCACTTGATAAGACAGGGAAGAGCTGCCTTGTGAGTCTCTAAGACTCAATCTTCACAGGAATAGAAAACTTCCTCTTGGAGCCTCTGGTGATTTCGAACTGCTGACCTTATTGCCAGCAGCTCAACATGTTACCCGCCAGGACTGCTCTTAGCGACACTCGTGTATCTTTCAATATAGCCTTCACTTTGGGGTAAGCACACAGAGACCCAGAAGTTAAAATGTGAGACCCTGCGATTGTACTGGCAGTGCCAAGGTCATGATCTTAAAGCTCTTTCTTCTCTGGACCAAATAGTCCAGGGTCCTTGCTTTGAGATGGGTGAAAGGCTAACCTCCTTTTATACATGACACAACGGGGTTGAGTGAGAGAACACAACTTGTGCAGATGTTATACGAAATTCATGGGACAGGAAACCATACCCCATGTTTCAGACTATTCCAAGGGTGCTTGGTTCACCGTTCTAGGATACTTTGCCTGTACCACTATTTATGAAAAGCAACTTGGGTGTGCTCACAGTGTTGTCAAATGCCATTGTGAAATTGCAGAGCTAATATAATGTAAAATTGTCTTTGTGAGATGGAGTCAAAGCATCCAAATAAATAAGGAAGACTAGGCATGATTAAAAAAATTCGGTACTTGGGTCATCATTTCAAGGTAGGCCTTATTGTTGCTGTGTGCTATCCAATTTATTCCTGCTCATCGGGACCCTCTAGCACTGAGTCAAATTACCCATGGGGTTTTGAAGGCGACATCTCCACAGGGGAAGACGGCCAGCTTTTTTCCCACGGAGCATGCGGGTGGTTTAAAGTGCCAGACCTTTGTTTAGTAGCCGAGTGCTGAATAGCTGTGTCTAAGACTTCCAAAATATATGTTGTCATTAAACACACCCACATGGCCCCAAACAATTTCTTCCATTGAAATTTCAAGTACTGTGCTAAATATTCACAGTATCTAGCTAAAAATGAAAAATAAATAAAAAATCCCAGACAAATCAAATGAATAAGTTATTAAGGTGTCAGTTACATACAATGTTATTAGGATGGATGAGAGCATTTCAGAATAACCACAATATGAAAAATTCAAGTAATTCTCTTTAAGCGGTTCCTAATTTCCTGCTCCTTATTACTTCTCCCCTCCCCCACACCCACGAGCTGCAAGTTAATAGAAAACAGGAACATATTGTGTCTGTGTGTGTGCGGCATGTGTGCGTGTATGTGTGTGCACGCATGTGTAGACTCAGGATATTACACATGCATATCCAAGGATTGGGTATTTTATTCAGTTTATTTGGAATTTGGGAAAGCAGGAAACACATTTAACTCTTAAGTATCTTGGGAATAGGTCACATAACACCGTCAGGAACCTCTCATAACAAATTAAATATAGCCAGGTGTGAGAGAAAATAAATTCCATATGTTTAAAAATTATTTGCACAGATAGAATTTCACTGCAAAATATAAGTGGAGTCTGAAGTGTCTCTTATTAAATTTTTATAAAACTATAACATGTCTGATAGTCCTGGCTTATTGGTGAATAGGGAGAAGTTATCACAGTGAATATTTCTTCCAAGTACCTATTCACACTAGATCTTTGATGTTTACTTGTTCTTAGGAGGCTTTTCTTTCGCCATCGCCTAGAATACCTGTGGAATGTCTGAAACCATGGCGAATCTTCTAGAAACATCTTTATACTCGAGGTATGCCAGCGGGTCCAGGATCTGAGACCAATAGCGCCCTATTCTACCTGAGGAAAAACTCCGAAAGCGTGCCTTGTACCACGTGAGGCACTTTGCACAGTTCACAGCAAGCCTGTAAGTCTCTGTTGTTAGCTTCCTTGGGCAAAATTGAACTTGGAAGTATGTGGCAACTCATTTCATTCCTCTGACCTGTAAGGACCACCATTTTCCTGGATTGTCTGTCTGACTGTGGAACATTTCCACTGGATCACCATGAAGAGAATCAGAAGGTGAGGCAGGACAGCAGACAACGGGGAGAGGAATGTCTATCAGGTATGAGGAGAAGAGAGGGTGTGGGGGGAAGTGGGGACAGAGATCCCTAAAGTCCAGCTACTCAGCTGCCTCCCGTGCAGTTCTGTTGGGCACCTTTGCTGATGCACCGTGGCCATTCCCCATCTACTGCCAGACCTGGCCACGTGTCCAACAGCCAAGTTCCCGGATGGGCACCTCTGCCACTTCTGCCACCAGTAACCTAATATTTCAATTTATGCATTATGAGGCTCCTTCTAGCCAACTCTTACCCTGGTCTGTCTGGCCTTCACATCCTATTATAAGAGCACATGTAGTTAGTTGTTTCTTTCCCCTTAAAAACAAAAACAAAGTTGTCATCCAGGTGATTCTGACTTTCAGTGAGTCAAGTGTACCAGAGTGGAACTGAACTCCATAGGGGACTCAGGGTCTGGGTTTTTAGAGTAGATTTCCAGGTCTTATTTTTTTATTCTGAGGCCTGTGAGCAGACTTGAGCCTCCAAACTTTCATTCGGTCACCTGCCAAGCAGATTAACCATTTGTAATACCCAGGAGTTTCACTGACTTTCAAAGTGCTCTTAGGCTTGTAGTAATGGTCTAAGGCACTACGTTGAGACTCATTTTTATCTTATTGGGCAAAGTGATTGCTTAGGTCTGTACTTAAGAGAAGAAGGTGGAGTGAAGTTATGCACCCATCGTGGGGCTCTTTAAAGAAGCAGAACCAGTGACATGCATGTAGAAAGATAAACTTTTCATAGTGAGAAAGTGGCTCACCATATTTTCAAAGCAGTTCAGTCCAGTCTGGTTCAGATGCTAAACTGGAGATTTTCCTGACTTGTGTTGCTGTCTGGGTTGATGGCCCAGGAAGATGAACCAGTCAGCAAGTCTGGTTAGACTTGTGACTGCAGGGTCAAATGAATCCAAGCACCAAACTGAGAAGGCTGGTCCAGTAAACTCACACAAGTATAACTATCGCAGCATACATGCTGTATGTCTCTTATTCTTGCACAGAACAGATAGACTTGCTTCTGCTTAAGTGTCTTCTAGTTCCTATGGTTAAAAAAAAAATCCTGTATCTCAAATGTATACTGCTTAAGGCCTGGAGTGGGGTTTGGTACTGGTATGGGAGGAGATGAATTTGACACAGTTCTTGTCACAGTAAACAAATGGCCATTTCTTTAATGCTTGACAGTTAACAAAACCTACCCAAAGGCTTCATCTCCTTTAATCAGTGCAACAAATGAGAGAGATATTGTTATGTAGATAAGGCAGCTTTAAAAAGTTCATTAAAATTCGTTATCTTTTAATTTCATTTTCCACATGCAAAACCTTATATTTTACAGAGACGACAAAAGAAGTTCAGAAGAAAAGTATGTCAGTTAAGGCCACTCAATTCATAAATATAATGTTGGTTTTAAACACAGGTTTCCTCTCTCTCTAATCTATGGTCTTTTCCACTCCAGGATATGATTTATATTCATGGATCAGTAGGGAAAAAATGAAAATGGGAAGATCTTTCATTTTAGCTTCTGAAAATTCAGCCATATCCGGTATAATATTTATGCAGTGAAAAACCAGCCCAAACAAGGACCTGAACTCAACCAATGGAAATTTCTGCCTAAATAAGAAGATTCTTGTATCAATTTGGGAAGGCTTTCAGAAGCAAGCCCAAATAACAATGGTTCAAGCAATGTAGGGAGTCCTCTAAATGATCTACAAAGTGAAAATTCTTGGTTCAAATCCACCTGGAGACGGTTCAGAAGACAATCCTGATAACCCCCCTCAAAACAAAGTCACTGCAAACCTGTTGGAGCATAGTTCTTTGGTATACCAGGGGGTGGCATAATTCAGAATCCACTCACTGAAGACTGGGGTATAGTTCTGTTTTCGAAGCAGGTCAGAGCAATCCTCAAGGATGCTGTGTCTCGGGGATCAAGGCAGCTTTCAGCCCAGAGGTCGGCAGCAGAAGAAAACCTCCAGGGACACAGCTGGTCCCTCTGTCCAGCAGCCAGGACTTTCTCAGTAGCCTAGCAACACGTGGCCATCACAACGCGAAAGGAGGCTAGAAAAGAGGTATTTTGCCACTGCAAACAAAACCAGGCTTCTATTGCCATGAACAGAACTCTCTCTCTCTCTCTCTCTCTCTCTCTCTCTCTCTCTCTCTCACTTTCTCTCTCTCTCTCTCGCTTTTTCACACACACAGAAACTTAACAAAAGCTCACAGAAAATGTAATTAAAGGATAATGGAATTTTTCACACACTTTTCGAAATCCTCTCGTGTGTGTTTGTGTGTGTGTGTGTGCATGTGTGTGGTATGTGTGTGTGAGAGAGAGAGCAAGAGAGAGGTGTGTGTATATAAAGATATATGTGTGTAGGTATTATTTGTTTTTATCTTTCTATATAGGTGTATGATTACAAATAACATTTTGGTGACCTAGCAGTGTTCCAAGCTCATAGATTGGTCATTTGGGAAAGAGGAAAGGTGAGGGTTGGATATGTGGAGATATATGAAAGGCCAGAAACCTGAATAAGTAGGGACATATTTTAAAAAGAACTTGCTTTATGGTTGTGTATGTCTCCTTAGGGCCGACCTCATTTGATCTGTGCTATTATCAATAGCAATTCTTTTTCACAGAAGATCATGCATTGTCTGGATTTATTGTCTGTGTATGGTTACATGGAATTGCCTTTCTAGCCAAAACATAATTTTCAAGTCTCAAGGTAAAGCATCCCTTACACTGAGACCATTTCCTTCTGCAGGATGTCTCTGGCAGTAGTATCGGCAGTGGGGTTCATGAAAACTGCTGTTAGAAGCTGGTGCTCCAACAAGGAATGTCTTCAAGCTGTTGAAGTGAAAGAGCTCATTAAGAAAATGCCCCTTAGGAAATTAAGAAGTTTCCTGTTGACTTGCTTTGTGCTGCAGAAGATGCATGATTCAGCAGGATGTGAGGTGACTGTCACTGGATATTAGCTTTTGGTATGAGGAACAGTTCCTCAAGATGAGCAGGGTTACATGCAAGTATGTGGAAGTAAGAAGAGACCCCTCTTCACCTCATATGTTTGCTTCATTCTGAAAAAAGATTGTAATGGATTTTTTTTTGGAGGGGATGATAGTGGTGGTGTATGTCTTCTTAAGAATTTCAGGAAGCATAGAGGGGGAAGCAGTGGAAAGAGGAGAGAAGAAACCTAAATTTTATTTTAAATGTCAACTAGGTGTAAAATAGAGTCCCTGGATAGTACAGAGAGTAATACCAGCATGCATGATTGCCAATCAATTGGTAGGCAAATTCAAGTCTATGCATTAGAGCCTGGTGATCTACAATAGACAAATCCGACAGGGAAAACTTGATTAAGCGTACCTTGAGTCTGACACATCCTTGTCTCACTAGGAGTCAGACTTGACAACAACTGGGCATGCCAGGGAACTGTGTGAAGGGCCTCGCATACAGAAACTCTCCCTGATGAACAAGGCTATGAATAAGTATTTGTATCCCCATTTTATTCATAGAAATCCTTGCCTTCAGAGAGACTGAACATATTTCCCTCCAGTTCACAGACAATTAGCAAAACTGGATCCCTCTAACTCCAGTGCCGGCCCTTTTGTTCCCTGTGTTACTGGTAAGCCCCTCATAAAACACTACAAATCATTCATAGTATGCGAAAGACACTGAGACGTCACTGCCTTTGTGTCCATTTCCGGTTCATAGCAACCAGGTAGGACAAGGCAGACCTGCTGCTTTTCGTGTTTGAGCCTATAAATCTTTACAGGAGCAAAATGGCTCTTCTTTTACCTGCCACAATCTACTAGACAAACCTGAGCTTACCACTTTCACACATTCACTTCCCAATATTAGTTCCTTCTTCATCTCATTTCACTCTGATTCCCTAAGTCAAGGGAGTGTCTTCCAAAGGTTTCTTTAGCATTAAATGCACAAGGACAAACAGGCGAGACATATATCAAATCCCTTCTAGATCACATCTTTTTTTTTTGGAGGGGGGCATCACTGCCCTGGTGGGAGTGGGAGGCCCAGCCTTGCTCCTAGAGAGCTGCTGCTAGATTTGAACCGCCAACCCAGTGGGCCACAGTCTGCACTCAACCGCCACGCCACCGGGGCTCAGCCCCTAGATCACTTTTCTTATTGATTTCAGTCTTAGACCAGTTTCTTTTAGGACCACGATAGGAAAGGCTAGGAGAGCCAGGTCTATTTTTTAGATATCACCCAGTGGCTAGATGATATGACGTCATTTGATACATTAATTGATATGTTTACAAAGTGATAGCATACTTGCTGTGTTCTGGAATAATGACAAATTGGCTTTGTGTGTTAACAAAAAGTTGCTTCCCTTTCAGGAGACCTTTTGGGCTTACATTAATTTGTACCCAGTGGGTAAAGCTTTCTGGAGAGCAGCTGGGCAGACTGGTACAGAAGGCTGAGATGACCTTCAGTAGTAGCTGCAAGCAAACCCCAAACTTTGCCAGTTTTGTGATTTTTCCACCTCTCTGTCAACCTATGATCACATCTCTGCATCAAGCTTAATTATGGGATTTGTAAATGATGGTGCTTTCTTGAGTTCCCAACTCTTTATTTCAGCTCCCTCTGAGCTCAGATAATCACAGGTCGATGATAATGTTCGAGGAGCAGAGTAACTAGAGTTATACATCCATCACATCCTAGTGCAAAACTACCTCCCTTATATGCAAACACCCTGCCATCCACCTACTTATTACCTAACCAATATGCACCAAACTGATTGATGGGTACTGAGCATTTAATTCACCTGAAAATACAAAAAGCAGCCTTGCTGATTATTGCAACTTTTCAAAACACATGCATTATTTCCCATCTATTGGATCTGAGGGATAAACCGTTTTCTATAGCCTATATATCCTTTCTTTTGCTTAAGTAGCATTACCTTTCCCCCTGACTGTGCAATAAGTTGTGTCACTTCGTAGTCCCTGAATCCACCCGCTGCGGGTCCATAGCATTTCCCACTTCCTCTTCTGTACCTCGACACTTCTTGAATGTATAGTCCCTGCAGGGTGAACCAGATTGACACTGAGAGTTAAAAGCAGAGCAGGACGGCAGGGAGTCTCAAACCAAGGGAGAACAGATCTCAAGCTCACGAGCTAAAGACGCCGACGTGGCAAGCAGACAAAGGGCACAACAGGCAGACAAAGGATGCAATCACTGCAGGGCACAGAGAGGAGAGCAAGGAGCAACGCTCCGGAAGACTGAGCATTAATATGAAAGAAGACTGCTGTAAGCTTCGTTATTAATGACCCTGCTTAAGTTTCCCTGCTGCCCCAGGCCTAGTGCCTGAGCAAGCTCACAGTCGTCACGATCACAGATAGAATATAGATAGTGCATAGAAACAATGGTTTGCTATGTAAATAGGTACAGTGAAATTAAACTGGGGCACTGCTAAACCTCCTAAATGTAGCTTTTCACATTTATAGTTTAACGATGAGGCTTGAAGTTGAAGGAAAAGTAAAATGAATTTAGCGAGATAAGACACACTGATTTCTACAACTGTCCCCTGGTTCAGCCAATTTTCCATCGTACTTTGGTGACAAAATCTGGTCTGAGAGTTCTTCCCCAGCTTCAGGTACAAAGAAGTATTGTGGTGTTTGTTCAAGTTTTAATAGAAAGGACCAGAAAGTAAGCATATACCTTTTCTAGGGTTTATCTTCTTCCACAGGCTGCCCTTGAGGAAAATGGGCCAGCCTCAATTGCATCGAGGTGGACAACACTCATCTCTCTGCAGAAGAATTCCCTTCAGAGGACAGCACTGAAGCTACAGATCAGGGAGAGGGCTATGTCTGACCAGAGCGCACAGGAGCAAGTGAAGGGGGAGGAAGAGCGAGTGGAGCACGTCCTGGCCCTCCGATCCCTGAGAACGATATTCCCACAGCAGCAAACGCACAGAGAGGACCATAGGGCCCGCCCCACCTGGGCGACCTGACGTCCCTCGCTGAATCATAGCACACATTGGAGATGCAGTGTGGGAATTGTGCCCGATTTGATCACACCACACTGAGACAAAACACCAGGGTTGCGCAACAGAACAGCAAGGGGAACAGAACAATGAAGACCCTAGAGAATATGAAAAATAGACTTTGGGGCAGGGCGTGGCATCCTATCAGACTCCACTAGAAAATACTCCTTAAAGGCCAACAAACAGACCTTGAACTATTTACAGACTCTCCTTTTTTTATTGTCCTTAGTTTGTTGTTGTTTTCTTCTTGCTTTGCTCTGTCTTTTTAAAAAATTTACTTTTTTACCCTAGCCCTAACCCTGCTCTATCTTCATTTTGTGCATATAATTATATCTGCAGGTCTATCTAGATAAGATAAGTGGGATAAAAAATCTGAAGGAGAAAACAATGGGACCAATGGTCCTGGGCAGACAAGGGAAAAGGGAAAATGGGGGAGGGGGGAAGTAGGTATTAACAAACCCAGGGACAAGGGAATAATAAGTGATCCAAAATCAGTGGTAAGGAGGGTGTAGGAGGCCTGGCAGGACTTGATCAAGGACAATGTCACCAAGAGGAATTACTGAAATCCAAACGAAGGCTGAACATGACAGTGGGACAAGAGAAAAATAAAAGGAAATAGAGAACAGAAACAGGAGGCATAGGGCATTTATAGGGGTCTAAATACAGGCATATACATAGGTAAATATATTTATATATGATGATGAGAAAACAGATCTTGAGAATATATTTATAAGTTTAATATTAAAACAGCAGATAGACATTGGACATCCACTCCAATACTCCCTCAATGAAATAACACTTAGTTCTATTAAGTTGGCATTCCATGATTCTCACTTTCCTGTCACAATCACTGAAGACAAAGGGGGTCATAAGCAAATGTGGTGAAAATAGCTGATGGTGGCTGGCTATAAAAAAAATATAGCATCTGGGTTCTTAAAGGGTTCAAGATAAACCAGTAGCCATCTAGTTGAAAAGCAACAAAGTCCACATGGAAGAAGCACATACTCTATGTGATGATGAAGTGTTGATGGGATTATCAGACATGAAAGAACCAAAAAAATCACATCTGTGTGAGGATGGTGGTGAGCCCAGCTGTAGGCAACTGGACATCCCTGTACCATAGGGTCACAGGGAGCAGACAAGCCAGCCAGAGTGCAGTGTAGTGACAACGAAACATATAACTTTCCTCTAGTTCTTAAATGTTTCCTCCTCACCATTATCATAATCCCAATTCTACCTTACAAATCTGGTGCAGATAGGAACTGGAAACACAGGGAATCCAGGAAAGATGAACGCCTCAGGGCCAGTGGTGAGAGTGGTGATACCGGAACGGTAGAGGGAAGGTGGTATAGAAAGGGAGAACCAATCACAAGGATCAACATATACCCCCCTCCCTGGGGGATGGATAACAGAAAAGTGGTTAAAGGGAGATGTTGGACAGTGTAAGACAGGATAAAATAATAACTTATAAATGATCAAGTGTTCATGAGGAAGAGGTGGCAGGAAGGAAGGGGGAAAAGGAAGAGCTGATACCAAGGGCTCAAGTAGAAGGCAAATGTTTTGAGAAAGATGATGGCAGGAAATGTACAAATGCGCTTGACACAATGGATGGATGAATGGATTGTGATAAGGGTTGTATGAGCCCCCAATAAAATGATTTAAATGATAAAAGAGCAAAATTTCATGTTGAAGTTTAAGGCACCCCAGCCAAGTTTTTCAACCAATTTCCGTGCACCAAACCTAGTCCTTTAAATTTCATAAAGAGTTAATGGTAGAACTGCCCCATGGGTTTCTGAGAATGTAGCTCTTTGAGGGAGTAGAAAGCCCTGTCCTTCTCCCAGAGGCTGGTGATTTAGACCTATAGACCTTGTGGGTATCAGCCCAATACGTATGTATCAACTATGCCTCCAGGTCCTGACAACACCTAACAACAATGGTTAGTTCAAGATTTTAAAATTTTCATAATTATTCTCTTTTTGGGTCAGCTATAAGTGTGCATGTGTTGGAACACTAGCCGCTATGATGTTAATAAGGCAGTATAGCATTTAAAGGATTAGGTTCAGTAATGGGATTCAAATAATTTAATAACCAGTTCACTATCCTAATGACCATTTTAAGTACAAAGAAAGAAATACTGAAAGATAGTTTATTATTTCATATAGCTAATACTTAAAAAAAGAACAATAAAGGAAGTACATGAATTATTATATAAAACTAGATTGTTATACAAAACTAGAGTTTCAATATATTAATATTTATTAATATAATATATTAATATTTTAGATGTTTCCATATTGTTTCTTAATTAGTGTCCTCATTTTCAGTATCTTTCACTTTAATCTGAACATCATCAACTGTGTGACTTATCCTTTCACTAAAGGGGTTGGATCTCAACCCTGTAGAAGTAAGCCAATTAGATAATAGCCACTGTGTTTGATGTATCAGAAATAAGTGACTTTTCTCTGAATATATTATGTTTGTCTTTGAAAAAAAAACCCTTTCTGCTGAACTTAAATGATTCCGGCATTAGTTTTAGCTCCTTGAGCACTGTCAGGAATTGTGTCGGTCACTTTTACTACGCACAAGCGGAAAGGAATGGCCACGGGTCACCCTCTGCATGACTGGCACTTTTCCTCTTTATGTCGTGTTTGTATGCTGGAGTAAGAAATACAAGGGGAGACAAATGTAGTACTTCATCACAAGTATAACAAGTTTTATGCAATGAATCAATAAATATCACAAGCAGAGTTGTAGCTAATTATCCATACCAATGAGTGGAATGAACATTACAACGGGTGAGTAGAATACATTTTTGCATAGATGGCTTTAATAAAAAGATTAAGGAATGCAATTTTGTGATTTCTACATTGGGCAGCTGCCCACTTTATAGAGAACCCTGATTACAAGTGTTATTTTATAGAGAACCCTGATTACAAGTGCCATTTTAACAAGTGTTTCAATGAACCAACAAAATATTAGGTACTGATTGTGTGAACTGGCTGATCTTCACCACAGATTAGGTTTTGAGACATACAAGAGACTACACAACAGAGGAGAAAGAAGAACCAAGAGTGGTGTGATTCCTTTTGACCTGGGCTCCCTGATTGAGAACCTCCTAGACTCAGGAGAACACTAATTCCAAGACATATGTTGGTCTTCCAGGAATGTGGGGCCCACAAATATGGAAAGGAGGTCAGTGTTTTCCTTTAAAGACCACAGAAAACCAACTTCTAGAGGGGGAATCCTGGATTCTGCTTTCTAACCTCCTCCTTCACTGTGAGAAATATGCTTGTGGAAGCCATATTTCTGTGAGAAAAGACACAATTTGACTTTAATGACTAGAACATTGAACATATCCATACATTCATTGTCTGATAGTATTTTTGTTTTTGTGAATTGCATTTGTTTAAAAAGTGTCTATCTTATCCTGAGGTTTGTAGTATCTTTAAAGTATATTTTGTTTGAATCAGCCTCTGAAAAGGGCAAAATGAATGTCATCATTTTCGTTTTCAAGACAGAGAAGAGGATCTTGCTTTCTCATTAAAACGAGCAATTGGTGGAAGAGATTGTAGAATGCTGGACAAACCTGCTCAGTGTTGCCCCCTTCTTTGTCCTGCAAGGCAGCAGCCCCCTTAGTGGACCAGAGCCCCTGTTAGCAACAGCTATAATTGAACATGAAGAGAGTCTCATAAAACAAGATAAGCTGATATGGGTGACTTCAAATGAAAAGCAGTCCATTTCCTCGAGACACAGTTCACTGGGCTTCTGTGAAGCATCACAAGGGACAGAGACTCATGCGAAGCTAATGGAAGAAACCTGCTCCTTCAAACTGCAGCTGAGCAGCAAGGCAACTCCCTGCTCTCTGCGAGGGCCTGGCCTTCCTGATGTCCTGCAAGGCCATCAGAGTGGCAAAATCAGAGTCAAATAAAGACAGGAAGTCCCACTTGGGTCAATCTAAAGTGAGAGTAGTTTTATGTAAGTGATAATCGTAATGCAGAAAGCACGGGAAACCTCTGTTTCTAATAACATGGACCGAGAGGTCCCAAACTGCACGCATTTCGAAGGATTTTACAGCTGTATGGTAGAAGATGAATCTAAAGAGAGCTAAATGTAACCACATGGAATAAATGCATTTAGTGTTCACAATAAAATAAGAGAAACAAGAAGAAGTCATTGCTTTGTCTAGATCAAATTATGTTAGTTAATGCCAGTATTTCTGGATATCCTCCCATTTTGCAATTGTTCTTTTAAAAGATCTTTAAAGCAAGTGATAAGAAAGGAGCAGAAGACTCATTACTCACCATTTTGCAATGAACTGAAATAAACTCAGAAGTTCTAAAGTATCAGGGCACTTTCAGAATGACTGTTTTATATGTGTGCTAGCAAGAAACTTAAGGAAATATCCTTTGGGAAAGAGGGAATAATGCCAGAAATAATTGCTCGATAAAAAGCGGCTTCAGGAAAAGATTATTAACTCACAATTTCTTTACAGGCATATAAATACTGAGGAAGTCTGAATTCCATCGGGATTTTCATCACTTAGTCCATAGTGTTAGCAAAGAAACCTGAAATCTCCCCCCATTAGCCTTCAGAGTGGGGCTCAAAGGAAATCTAAACCAGATGAGGTCTGTTTCCTGAGACCCAGAGCCCAGCTGTTGGTAGGTCGCCCTGGCGCAAGGCGAAGCAAGAACACGCAGCCTCACTCAAGGCAGTCTGAACCTACCACGTCTTGACACCGAGAGAAATGAGTGTTATTTACTCTGGCGACCACTTGGCTGATAGAAGGTAGAAGGTCAACCAGCTGGCTTTGAAACTTAATTTACTATCTTCTAGATTCACATTGTATTTATTTGAGAAGGAAGAGTTGCCAAAGGCTCTTATTTATTTTGCTGCAACCAAAGCTAAAGGAAACTAAAGTGAATTTTTGAAGCATCTATTACCTGCTAAATGCACATTGCCCATTAGATTACAGGGCTGTGCTCTGGCCGCAAGTCATTTTGCTGGCAAGTCAGATTACAGTGAAATTTATTATAGATGAAAGAGAGTGTCAATTTCCAGTGCGGTTGCTCCTCTGATGTGCTCACAATAAGTGATGTGAAGGGAAGAGATAATATTTGTGGGGTCCTGCTCAAAAATTTGTCCTTCTAACATGTTGAAAAGTAAAGTCACTCTTTGAGTGTTAACTGAGCATCTCTTTTGTGCCAGGCACTCCTTTTTATATGCTGGGAGGAAATCATAGTAATGATACACATCAGCCAGAAGTGCTCTCAATCTACTTGCGTAGTCTTTTCCACAAGGGGGTGGGGGCATTTTTTTTTAAAGTTACATGACCAGTTGATGAATCCACTTGGACAAGAGTGAGTTATTGAGATTTTAATGTAGTGAGGTATGAAAATATGACTGACAATTGCTTTGAAGGATTGGGCTGCCTCCTCTCTGGGGCATGGCAGATGAATTGGTGCATTTCCAAAGACTGAGTTTTATCGACAGGAAAGATCGTCCACCATCATTAGCAAGTCAGTTCTGGCTCCAGATAACCCAATCTGTGGATCAAAGTAAATGTGTGCCCCACAGGAATTTCAATGACTGCTTCCTCGCCCCCCCCGCCCCCCGAAGTAAATTGTCAGAACTTTCTTCTGAATGGGCTCAAACCTCTCATCTTTTGGAGCTTAGGAGATCCTTTGGCCTGTTCTTCGACTCCCCA
Organism: Nesogale talazaci; assembly: GCA_004026705.1. Classification (NCBI taxonomy): domain Eukaryota; kingdom Metazoa; phylum Chordata; class Mammalia; order Afrosoricida; family Tenrecidae; genus Nesogale; species Nesogale talazaci. The sequence continues at coordinate 49,165 of PVJH01002806.1, forward strand.
GGAAAGACAGGCCAGCTCTTGTGCATATCTTAGGTTTAGACTTGACTGCAGGAGCCTTGGTGAGATAGTGGTTAAGGGCATGACACTAACTGGGCAGTTCACAGCTTCATTGTACCCAACAGATCCAAGGGAGGGGGATTTGCCCTCTGCTCCCTTAAAGCTCAAAGGCTAGAAAATCCTGTTTTCAAATTCTACCCTATTGCACAGGGTGGCTACAAGTAGTAGTCCACCTAAGCCCACAGTACCAACAGCCACGAGCTTGATAGCACTTGTCTGTAAAGCTTTCAGTCCCCACAGTCGGAGAGCATGGATAGGATTGAAGGGTGGTGTCATGCTGAGCAGCAGAAGGGGCCCTGGTTCTGTGCAAGTTCCATGCACTACAGAAACTGGTACAGGAAGTGGATGCTCCCCACCACGTCCTCCCTGCAGGATCCAGGTGGAGGGGATGCTTGCATGGCTGTCTGTGGAGGGGCAGAATGAGTGCAGGAACAGAAGCAAAAGTCCTTTTGGCAAGCTGGCATGGAGAAATGAAACCACCAAAGAAGTGACTGGTGGCTCCAGTGCCTACACTGGTGTAGGCAGAGGCTAAGCCAGGGTTAGAAACCAAACCCAGGTCAGTACATCAGTGAGGCAAGGCTCTCCTACTGAGGGTTTTCCTTTCCCTTCCCTGACCAGAAGATGCAAAGAGACAAGTCCAACGGCCTGGTGAAAACCCAGGAAGACTTCTGAGGGGCGTTGACTTCTACTTTAGACCCGTAGATAGTTGACATGTGGAGTCACACTTATGTGTCCACATGATAAATGTCATTCGAATGGGGTGACTTATTCAGATGTTCATGTAGAAGGATATGGAGACTCACAAGGGAGGATCAGGTCTACAGAGTCTCCAAGTACAATTGTGTTGGGTCTCTGTGTAGAGGAATTTCTCCAGAAGCGAGAAGGATGTTGAGACTGCTTTCAAAGCTATCCTCTGTCTCTGGTGCCAATTTGGTGACTGGAGAGTGGAGGCTCTTTGCAGAGAACATCACCACCAGGCTGTTTGCTAAAGTGTCAGCATTGAACTGGGTCACGTAACTTTAAAAGGACTTCTTACTATTTACAAGTCCTGGTTAGTGAGCTCATCTCCCAGTTCAGTGTCTATTAGGGAGAGTGTCCACTTGGCCAGATGATCCAACATAGCTCATTTTGCCAGCACAGCTGGTTTAGTACATTCAACTTTGTGCATGCACATTAAACACGGAGAAACGGAGGTTTCATTGGTTACGTTATGTTGACACCCTAAGCTTCAGAGTGTACATAACAAGTGAGAGCTATACTACCTCTTTATTTGAGCAGATTTCCTCTAAAGAAACTGTTACAGTGCAGCTGCATTCCAAGGAATCAAATGAGCTGCATGGTCTGAGAACACATCCGTGCCAAGTATAATGTAGATTAAGTGTACGGTCTTCTGAGGTCACACACTGGGCTTGAATTATTTAAAAAACAAGTTTGTGTATATATATGTGTGTGTGATGTGTGTGTCTAGAGGGACTATGACTCTGACAATATTGGGATGGCGGCCATAAAAGACTCTGGTACATTCTACTTACTTGAGCAATTGTACTATCTGCGGACCATTTAAGGAAGCCGAGCGGAGCGAGGTGTGAGCCCTGGTGGGGTAGTGGTTAGCCACTGGACTGCTCACCATAAGGCTGGTAGTTCAAAACCGTTACCAGACTAGTGGAGCAAAGAGTTACCGTCTCAGAAACCCACAGGGGCTGTTTTATCTATTCTGCACTCCAAGGTCACTACGAATCAGAATTGAGTCAATGGTGGTGAGTTTGGCTTTGAGTGGAGCAGTGGCTAAAAAGCACTTCACTGCTAACCAGTAAATCAGAATTCTGAGCCCACCAGCTTTCTCCTGAAAGACAGGAATCCATGGGAAGTTTTCTCCTGTCTCAGTTTTACATTGGGCGGTGGTCTTCACTGCACAAGGAGCAATAAGGATGTTAACTCTGCTGCCTGCCAATGAAGTCTTTTGTAGTGAATACCTGACCATTTTGTGAAAATGCTGAGCAACTTCCCACTCCGTTGCTGTGTTAACATCTCTACTTTGACACATTTGTTTGTAAGAAACGTTTCTGCTACCGCAATGTGTAACACTGAGAAATATTAATGAGTTATCAGCAAACACTAAAGATACAAAAGAACTTTGATTACATTTCATAAGCTGCTTAAGATCCCTGTGTTCTGTAGATTGCAATGAATGTTTACACTCCTGTTAATAGAATTCTATCAAGCAGATGACAGGTACCAATTAAAAGCAATCACAAGGCACACTCTCTCCATAATCCCTCAAGTAGAACCTTTACACGCTGGTTTGCAGGAGGATTATTTGGCTGGGGATATCTTTGATCCTCGGCAGCTTCACCCGCCTGTGCAGAGTCAGTGCAGCCTTCCCAAAGTGGGAAGAGAGAAGGAAAAGAACATGGATTTGTATTTGCTGAAGCATGGAGCCTGATTCAAACTGCTGACAGGATAGATACCTGTCGTAGTTAGGGGAGGCGGGGCTGTGGCAACAAATAAATGCAGGCATGTAGAATGGCTCAGCTCCAGGAGGATTTTAGTTTTTGACTCACCTGAATGCGTAGCAGGGATTTCTGGGTAGAGATTGACGTTGCCTCTGCAGGGTCATCACGAACCACATCTCTCCTGTCTTAGGGCACCATTATCCTTGTCACATTAGGGTTAAGCCAACAGATCCTGTTCTTCATAGGCTTTGGTTGAAGATATTGTACATTTCTTCTGGCATCCCATGAAGTAACACTGAATGTTCTGACTTGCTGGGATGTGGGAAACATAATTGTGCTGGAAGACTAGAAATAGAAGGAAACAGAAATTTGGTGAAGAGTTGGGAGCTCTTACTTGCCTGAGCATAATTCCTGAAAGAACATTACTTTCAGAGACATTCAAATAGGGTTGTCTATTATTCTCTCAAGATCTCTTGGGCCCGTGTGTCCTCAGTAAATGCAGGCTGTGTCTCCTGGCAAAGGGAGAAGAGACATTACAAGTTGAAAATCTCTTGGGTCCCTAGCTGAGATACTTTCTATGAGCTAGGTCACTGTTTTGATAATTATGGACATGCGTGCTTTTTTTATTCTGGGAATATTTCACATCTCCTACAAGGGAATGTAAATAATACTTTGCTTGAGTGTACATTGCAAACATACACACATAAGTGGTCCTTGAATATTATACGCATGCGGTTATGCAGGAGATCCATTCTTAGTTATGTCTTTAAGAATTTGTGGGTAAAAAAAAAAGAATTTGTAGGTTAGTTGAAACAGGTGCATATGGTTCTGATTCAATTTTACTTTGGTGCAAAAAAAAAACTCAAAGACTTTGCAGAGATTTTAAAGCTGCACACACAGTAGGTAAAGGTGATTGTGATAAAAAAAAAAAGGTGTTGGCTTAATCAGTTCAAGGTGAGGGCGAATTTTGGCAGAATCAAAGATAGTGGCAGCCTGCAAAAAGAGGGTGGTGCGCCCTCAAAGCAGTCATCTCGCCACTTTGAATGTGAGTGTCTCTTCACCATTTTGCCAATGATACAGTTGTGTGCCTGGGTTTCATAAAGGGTTCCCTACAGCTTTCTCCAAGTCCTGATTACCGGACTTCAACCTAGAACTTTTCCTATCCTGGTTACCATTGTGAACTCAGATTATAGAACTTCTGACCTGGTCCTATTTTACTTTGTGATCCATGGTAGAATTGATCAAAGCCCTGTATTAGAGGGAATATAGGTGTTATCTGTACATTGTAAAGTTGTAAACCAAGCATTGCTTGTATCTCTGTATATGGAGTGTGTTTATACATATGCATTATACTATATGCATACACACATAATATTTTATACAAGTCAATGAAGTTTGAGGACCTAGCAACACATTCAAGAAGACATTTGGTATATTATCCTACTTTTAAAGTCTTAATTGATGACAAATAAAGATTCTGAGAATTTTCCTTATGAGTAGCCAAGTCCTTTGTTTCATTCAGTTTTGATGCCTCTCTCCGAGTTGCACTTGAATGATCTGACTTGCCTGGACCAGAGATTCCCAGGAACGGACTTTGAGGAACTCGGAGTGGAGTGCAGCACTCATTCTCATTGTGCTAACAGCAGAGTCAGCAGTTGAAAGTTACCAACTCTGTGCGCTCCATGGCGAACGATGACATGTTCTAGTCAGGTAAAGATTTACAGCCTCAGTAGATCAAATAGGGAGGTCTACCCTATGAGTCACAATAGATTTACTTCATGGCAGGGAGTTGGACTTTTTGTTTTGTTTGTGTAAAGGAGTAGGGACAGTGTTATAGACTAGGCATTGGCCTCCTAATCATAAGCCTGGCATTTCAAATCCAACAACCTCAGAGATCCTGTATTAGGGTGACAATGGATCAGTGAGATTGGTTACTTTTGTTTGGCTTGGGTTAAGGCATTCTAGTGGCTTAGAAGCTTTCAGGATGTGCTTAGTTTCAAAATAAGTAGAACAAGGGAGGGTCTCTATTGAATAGATTTCTCTGTTCATGGTGGGTCTGGGTAAGAGAGGGTGGCAAGGGATGGTGATAAGATTATGTGATTCAGGTGTGACTGTCACTAGGATTAATTGTGATTGTAAAATTATAATTGTAAAAGATGTAACTGAAAGAAGATGGAAGCTAATTTTTCACGTATGAAACAGAGAATGAATATAAGAGCCAGCTATGACTCTTCTATCCATCTCTCTTTAGTTACCACCAAATGATTGGTTGGGACTATGAAAATCAATTTGAGTTACCAATCCCCTGACTAGAGGAATGAGCCATCTCGGCAAAAGGAAAGAGAAATTGCAGCATTATCAGAAGTGAAGCACATTTGAGATCTCTGTCTAAAGTGTCAGAGGCAGAGACCAGAGGCTGTAGCATGAAGACCAAGTGACAGGGAAAAGGAGTAGACCAAGACTAGAGACTGAAGCAAGGAGACCATAAGACAAGGAAGAGAAACAGTGAAGAGACTCTGAGATTGGGAGACTAAAGCAGATGGTGAACTTCCTGTCCCCCCAGAAGCAAAAGCTCTGGAACCATATAGCTGAGAGACTGAGTAACAGGGAGACATTGTTGCTGGTTGAGAAGAAGTACTGCTGTTGACCAGCTGTTTACTGAGACTGACTTGTGGTCACCTGTTAACTTTCCAAATGAATCTCATAATTGTGGATTTGTGAGTTCTGTGTGACCATTGCAATGAATTACTGCACCCAGAATAAGAGTTTAGTGTTGTAGAAGGAGTATTTGTTATCTATGTTAGTTTGGGTTGACTACAGAGAGAGATTCATAGACACTTATATGTGTAGAAGAAAGAGGTTTATATACAAGAGGAATTGAATATTGAGAAAACAAACCAGGCCAGTACAGATCAAATCCATATGTCTGATATTAGCCCATATGTCTAATACTAACCTATAAAGTCCTCTTCAGACCAACAAGACACATGCAATGACACTTAATGCAGGAAGATCACAAAACGGTGGGTTGGATCCAGTGGTGTTGTAAGCATCACAGTGCTGGCAGGGTTCTCCATGTGCTTTCTACAGCTCTGAAACATTGACTCCTTCAGGGTAACCACATAATACTTCTCAGAAATGTCTTGCAGGGAGTGAACAGAAAGTGAGAGTGTCTCACATCTCCAAGGAGGAAATACAGGCATCCCCAGAATCCTCAAGAGAAAGCCACGTCCACACAGAGGCCTCATTGGCTGCCTCCTGATTGAAAGGCTAGATTCCACCCATATGCTCTTAATCCTAAAACTGACACCAGATTATGTAACTACCACAGTGTCAGACATACTTTGTAATTGGGTTGAAAATCAGAAAGTCTGCAGTTCGAATGCACTTGTCACTTCATGGGAGAAAGATTAGACTATCTGCTAAAGATTCACAGAGAAAACCTTAGTAAATAATTCTGTTTTCTAGAGGCTTCTACAATAGGGTGACTGTGAGTCAGAATTCACTTAATGGCAATGGGATTGCTTGGGTTGGAGGTATAAGATGGGAGAATGGGAGGGTGGACCCTTGTCCCTGCTCCCAAGAACCAATATCTGAGTACCATATAGGAAGACAATGCGTGGAAACTGAACACACTTTGTATATTGGTCAGTTAGGTGGCAGGACATTGGTGGCAACAATGAAAAGGAGGAAGAACCTCTTCCTTGCTTTGAGCTCCTTGCCATATCTGGGAAAGTTAAACCCAAAGCACATAATACCTCAAGGACGCCTTGAGAATGCATAGCTCTGGGTGCCCTGGTAGAGAGCATTCTTAGCTCAGATGTTAAGTTCATATAAAGAGCACTGGTATCAATTGCTTTGGGGAAATGTCATTCCCAATTGCCTTTAATGGACTTAGATATAATAAACAAAGTATCCCAAGAGTCTCTCAGAAATTTGTATGTGACACTATGACTAGGCACTGGAAGCTTTATGTCAAGAGGGGACACGTGTTTATGATGTCTGCATTTTTGCTCTTAATGTGATCCCGTTAGTGCATATAGACTCAAGAGACCTATTTTTACAAGTGACTAAGTTCCTTCAAGCAATAATTTTACCATATTCATTTAGATATAAGCTCAATGGAAATAGAACTAGCTGCTAGCTGTTATTGTAATGTTTTTTCATACATCTGTAGACTTATTATGCCTTAGACTTTTCTTATTTAATATGCCTCATTCTGGTTTTTTTTAGTTCTTTTCCTCTCTTGAGCCTTATTTTCCCCAACTTTACACAAATTTTATTGCCCCCGCTATATGGTGGTGAGGAAAAGACCTTGTAATTTAAGAGCTGATAATGAAATTTCACTTGAGGAGTAACTGTCCTTTATTGTACACATATTTATATTGTAGATGAGTGTTGTTGGGCCAGCCTAGTGGGTCTTACATTGGCTTGGGTCTAAATACTCTATAATAAGAAGCATGCAGGGATAGAGGAGAGCTGGTGGTGGTGGTGGTACAGTATTGGCTCTGGCATAGCTTAGCTGTGGATTAAGGAGTAGAGAGGGGCTCTTGTGAAACTCATCATGAACACAGGATGGCAAGAAAGGAGATGAACAGTAAGCATTCTCCCAAACAGAGTGAATTACAACATTTAGCTGTGATTTTTTTTTCTGAGTTAAAACCACCTTCCTTTACACCTCAAAATCTAACTTCAAGTCAGTAAACGCTGAAATAGTCTGTAATATATGCCACTCTTCCTCTAAACCTCCAGACAAATATGGAGTGGATGAGTTCCATTTTCATTGACTGGCCTGCTGACATTGTTGGGAATAACAGGATGCCCAATTAAATTTACATTTTAGGTATGCAAAATCGATACTTTTGTAGCATTAAGTATGTCTTTCACAGTTTTTAGGATAATTCTGTATTTTATCTGGAAATTCTACTTAACACTCAATCATACATATATGGGGTGTTAAATGAATATTTCAATAAACTTTAAAGGTCAAAGTGATATCATATAACTAAAAGATTGAAGAAAATGTGCTCTGATTTGTAAGTCATGCCTCCATTTCTCAATTCTTATTGAAAGTTCTCATTAAATTTAAAAGATGGCCAGGAGATATTGAGAATATGTGCCACAACATTGACCTCTGTCAAGGGATCAGTTCTTTAGAGAATATGTATACAGAAGTTTCTATAAAAGAAATAGCTCACATAAGTGGAGAGGCAAAACAATTCCAAGTCTTTGGGTCAGATGTCAGGCTGAAGACGTTCTTGACCCAGGTAGCTTTATGAGCTGATGAACCCTACCTCATCAAGTCAGATGGGAAGCTTCTGTTGCAGTCGCAAATGAATCTAGAGTCAGCAGTAGAGAAGGTAGGCTGTTGATGATTCTCAGAATCAGCAGGCAATGCCACACAGGACATCGGCTCAAGTCCAAAGAACTTGCCGCCAAGCCAGATGTAAGACCCCCAAATCCAAAGCAAACTCACTGCTCTTTAATTGTTTGCCCTGCATATCAACCCTATAAGATAGGATAGCACTGGCCTCCTGAGTCTCTGAGACTGTAGCTATTTATGGCAGCAGAAAGTCCCATCTTTCTTCATGGTTGCAAACTGCAGGCAAGTTAGCAGTCAAACTTTACCACAGTGTTCATTTATATTGAAAACTTGCCATACCCCTGAGGATATCTCCGTATGAGGAGACAACTATATCTGGACTGCCAAACTATTGAGAATCATGGTTCAGTAATGTTGGCACAAAATTGTCACTCTGACAATCCATCCCCTATAAACTTAGCACCTGGACACTTCCCTTTAAATACACAGATACTCTAAATAAAGACAACAAAACCATGCCTACTTCTAACATGTATACAACCCCAAACCACACTAACCTCATTTATCTTTTATAATTGAGCAAAGCAGAAACATCTGATGCTCTTAACACAGTCCTCACGTGCAACCAAGTCTGTAGCTAACATTAGCCCATCTTCTGTCACTCATTCCATATTCCCTTTGGCCTCTGCAAGCACCTCAGCTGTTAATCGTTCTTTGCCAGTTAGGGTTTCCCAAATCTTCCTTTTTAAGGGTCTGAGTCATTAGTAGTCATGTGGGAATCAGATTGCTTAGCTAACAAACTGGTAAGTATTCCTGTTAGCCAAGTTGATGCAAAATTTAGCCATCAGTGGCCCTCTCCCCTGCCCCACAGTTAGAAACTCTGGCAACTTAGAAGTTTTGTGAAAATAAAAATTTAAGATTATCCATTCCTTCTTTAAGGAATCAGAATACAAGGAGACATCAAAAAGTTCATGAAAAATCAAATGAAAAATAAAAGAATTTAAAATATAACATTATTTTTCAATGCGAGTCCCATTGAAAGTCAAAATACTTTTGCAAGTGGCTTATCCATCCCTACAGAACTGAGGATCTAGGGATTTTAATTATGTCTGTAGAGTGATTTTCATGGGATGAGCTGAAGAAAAAAAAAAAGGATGCCCTTTAAAGAATTTTTAAGGTTAGGAACAAAAAGAAATCAGAAGGAGTAAAATCAGAACTGGAAGATAGATGCTAATGATTTCTATAAAAATCCCTGCAAAGTTGCCCTTTGATGAGAGGCATGAACAAACGTTGTTGTGGTGGGAAAAGTGAAGCTTGCTCTCTTGTTTTAATGCTAATGCTTTGGCTAATGTTTTCAAAACACTCCCACAGTAATCATATGTTATCATTTTTTTTGCCCTTTAAAAAGTTAAAATCCTGTTTTGAGACTGATGAGGGCAACAAATGTGCTTGACATACAATGTATGTATATATTGTGAGGAGTTGCATGAGCCCCCAATAAAATAATTTTTTAAAAAGGTTAACATGCAAAATGCCTTGATCATGTCCCCAAACTACTGTCATGACATTTACTCTTGACCAGTCTGCTTTTGCTCTGACTGCATCACTTCTACCTCTTGGTAACCATTGCTTTCATTGTGCTTATCTTCATAATCATCCTGGTAAAATCATGTTTCATCTGATATAATTTTTCAGAAAAATACTTCTGATACCACTTGTTTAAAATTTCAACTGACATCTTTGATTTTGTCTGTAGGTAACCTGAGTGCAACAGTTCGGGTATTCATTAAGCAGAACTTTTGCTCAACTCCATTGTTGCATACCTTGTACCACTGGTATGTTTATAATGTTGGTTGCTGCTTTTGCTCTGTGTTAGTCCTGGACTGAACATTAAGGAGAGCCTGTGGAAGCCTTATAAACTTGCTAGGTGACCACCTGGATCCACTTTTTGAGTGGAAATGGGAAAAATGCAGCAATAAAAAGATGGGTTGTGTCTGGCCACTGACACCCGTGAACTTGGTTTACAGGAACTAGAGAAGAAGGTAAGATCGGGTTGACTGGTCTAAAGCTAATGACCTAACACAAAAGGGCTTGGGTTATTGAGAATATGTGATGCTGCCCATGGTCTAAAGGTGAGGCGACCAATGGGCACCTTGGTGAGGCTAAGTGAAGCAGCCCACAATGAGTTGTCCAGAACCTGACCAGATGAAGAGAAGATTTTTCAGCCTGTGAACTGGTGAATATTGCTGCAGACTTTATGGATGGCCTGTTCTGATTTGGCTTTGCTTATGGATACAGATTTCACAAGGTTCCAACCGGAATGAAGATTCTTCACATCAAAGAATATGATTGTCTCCTAAGAGCTCTGGGTTGATGTATGTGGGAAGTATGGATCTTGGATACTCAAAATGGGATGGATAAAGGCTTGCAAGCTTTCATAGCTGGGAGAAAATATATTCATAGGGTTATAGAATTAAAGTATAGGCTATCACATAAGTACAAAATAGCTTTGCTTTTTTTCACTGATAGAATGTTCTGTTTAAATGAGGATAGCCCATTTTAATTGTATGCATTTTAGTTTTATCCTATGAAGTACAGATATGATTTTATTATTGTCTGTTTGAAAATTATCTATGGTTAAATAGTTGTGCGGAAGTGTCAAACCGACAAGGGATGGTCTGTGCTGAATTTGAGACTTAACAGTTAAGGGGTAGAGCTTAACTGTTAATCAGGTCACAGCTTGATGACCACATTTAGAGGTGGTAAGGAGATAAATAGCTCACTGGAGGTGGGACACATGCTCAGTGCCTGTGACACATTTTCGTTGATAAACCGCATGGAGACAGTCAGATGGCAGCCAGCGCCTCGGAGCTGGAGAAGCCATGTGGAAACTCTTGCTAGCGCTGAGCTGCTTACATCACCACTGGATCCACAAGACTTCCCACCCACTGGCCTGTGATATTCCTGCATTCGGTGTCATTGCATGTGTTTCATGAGTCTGAATCGGACTTTATATGGGCTAATATTGGACTTATGGAGTTGATATGAACTGGGTTGGGATTTTTTTCTAAATATTCAATTCCTCTTGTATGTAAACCTCTTATCACATTTGAGTGTCCATGAATTTGCTTCACTTGTCTACCTGGACTAACACATGCTGTAATCCTTGGCCCTCTTCAATTAGGGAACAAACAAGGCTAAGTTTTTCCTCAAATATTGTGGACGGTCTGCCAAGGTAGGCCTTGTCTTGACCATCATCTTATCCCTTTTTAAAATGAATGATCTCTTTGCAAACTTCTGTTTATTTGGAGGCTTGTCCCATACACTTTTTTGTAAACAACAATATTTCACCATTCTTCCACCCAAGCATTTCTATACATATATGAGTATTGAAAGGGTTTATGTTTAGCATTAGTCAGCTAGAATCAGTTTAGATGATTCTTATTTTGTGGACAACATATAAAGCATTTTAGTCAGGGACCAAACAAACATATGCCTTCTTCTGTCCATCAGGCCGGATCAAGGTGTTGACCATGACAGTGGCAATGTCCCAAAGCTCCTTCAAAGCATGTTTGAGTTGGTGCTTGTTAGTCTGGAAATCCACAGTGAACACAATCTCCTTCACATCTGACTCAGTGGTCATGGGGCGCTTGATGATGACACCGGGCTCAAGCTGGTGTCTCCTGGGAGTGCTCTTCTGAGGATATTTGGGCAGGTTTCTTAAGCTCAGTATCTTCTGCCACAGGAAGGTGGGTGACATAGGAATCTTCTTCTCCCCTCCTCCCCCAACATCTGGGCATTTTATTTATTTATGATAGTTTTGTAGGCATTAGTATGGCTGCAGACCCCTTTCAGCATGGTCTTCTTGGCCAATAATGACTTTGCTTTGGCTTTCGTTTTTGGAGGATTCAGAGCTCCCTTCTTTGCCTTTGGTGCTATCTTTGTAAAAAAGCACTTCTCCATAAATTTGATCTGTTTTCTCATATTTCTATTCTAGCAGAATTATTGTTGTTCTGATAGAAGCTCTTTTCAAACTGATGTCTTATCTTGCTTAGTGCCTCAAACTGGGTCTTACCCAGGTGTGTGTTAACAAGTTAGCGTGAGTTTATTTTGGTCAATGTCTTTTGAAATCTGTGTAGTTTTTTTTCATAGTATGCATTTTCTATGAACTGTATGAAGACTCCTTATAAGGCATAACAAATGTATTTTTAATAACAGTGTATGTATTTGTGATAGAAAGGGAACATGTTAATTTGGAAGTTACCATATATGGTTATAGCTCTGTGAAACTATTTGGCCAGTATCTCAGGGAGTTATTTTCATAAACTCATGAAAAATGAATGAAATAATTTCTGCTTTGGCACAAAATTATTAATCAAATGAACTCAGTCTGGCATCCATATTTGATATAATTCACAACAGCATTTTTTGGCCATAAGGGAAATAGAGAAAGCATGAACAATAGTTCATGTAGTGACAATGAAGATTATATGCAATGGGTGTTATCATCTTCCAAATGAAGTTGCTGAGTGTGTATGTGGGGGTGAGGAGGTAGCTGAGCTGTAAGAGTCAAACTTGGGTCTGTTATGTATTCCAGAGCTGAGGGGCCCAGAAAGGGTTTCTTCCGGGCCAAGCACAGAGAATCTAAAATCCCCTTATAGAGCACAGATGTTCTATTGGAAGGAAGCAATTCACATCACAAGCTGGGCAGCATCCAGGGTCATGAACTTAGAGTTTAAAATATCTGTCTATGACCCCACTAGGCAGTTAAGATTTCCTGCTGACCCTAGAAATTCAAAGGATTTTAAGTTGGCACACAAGTTTGCCTCCCCTTAATACTCCAGATGTCTAACAAAGACATTTTGGACTTTGAAACAGGTAGCAAATATTCAGTGGTTTCACTGTTATTCATTAAGAAACTGAGGTCAACACCTTGAATAATAGAAATGGCTAAATTATACCCCTAAATATTGCCATTTGACAGGAGCAAATATGAATTTGTGAAGTTAGATAAATGACAGTAAAGGGGGATTTTAAAAGTAAGAGCAGCTGTGTTATTCTTTAGGAAAAGAGGCAGCTGGAATCCATAGAATCCCAGTCTGGTCAGTGGGCCAGTAGAATAATTTTAAAGCTACTTGGTTTAAGTGTCAGGAAATGCAAAAGTCCTAAGTCTTACGAGAGGAAAGTAGTCGTTTTTTGCCATGAAACCAGAGTCAACAAGTTGCGAAGTTCTAAAGTTGGTGATTATTTTTAAGGGGAAAATGTAATTTCAATGATAATCATTCTCAAAAGGTCATAATTATACTAATATAAAATGGACATGTATCAAATGTTTTATTTAACTCATTAATTGAGGGCATGTTCTCACAAGACTAAAGGAACAAACATATATGGAAATAAAGAATGCTGAGCCTAAATTTAGAAATAATAAGAATAGGGATGGAAGAGAGAGGACAATTGTCCTTTCACTTGAGCAGGATTATTTTGCATTTTTATGAACAAGAACCTCTTGCTTATTGCTGAGGTGAGCCTTCAAGTTGATTTTCACTTTCAGCTAGTGAGAGAACAGAGTAAAATTGCTCCCCAGGGTATCATAGGCCATAATCATTATGGGAACAGATAACCAAACCTTTTCTCTAGGATAGAGGCTAGTGGATTTGAACCACCAACCATTCTGTTGTCAGCTTAACATGCAATCATTTTGCCATCACTTCCCTTGGCTTGACATTAAATACATGTTACAGATTACAGTGTTAATGTGTCTTAGAAACAATGTAAGGTGAAAATCCCATTGATTCGGAAAACCTAATATTAGTTAATATCTGATTTTCCACTGAAGTTATCCAGCAAAGTTGTTAGTCAGTTGCAATGTGCTTCAACCATTTTGATAAAACAGGAATCTTGGGCAGTTGTGTGTATGTGTGTGTGTGTGTGTGTGTGTGTGTGTGTAGATTTTATGCTCGTGAAAGAGAAGCAATTCAGAAGAGGAGCGTGAAAATGGTGACACAACTTGGAGAAGGTAATCCATGTCACTGAGCTGTGCAGGCAAACTCTGTGCTGTTGAACATTCTCATGGAGGAGAACAAAATAAAAAATCAGACAAGTTAAACAAAGTCTTTCACAATTACATAAGATCTGATGTGTCCAATGCTTAAACATAAAGTAGATACAATCCTGCAAGCCCTTTCCATGGCAAGCTTGTGAGGGGGTTCTCAAAGTGGGGTCCCTGGACCAACGGTGTGAGCATGACATGGAAACTTGTCAAATCTTAGCTTCCACCTAGATCCACTGAACACAAAACAAGTCCTCCGGGTGGTTCTATTGCATGGGTTCTGAAACGACTGGCAGATGATCTTACATTGTTTACCTTAATATTTACTATTGGCTAGCCTCAGTAAAGTTACATGTTATCACGAAGATGAACAAAAAGGTACAGGTTGCTTTTGTTTGCATTGCAGGCAAGATTACAGCAAAAGCTGTGGTTTTATTGCCCTCTAAGATATTGACCAGTCTAGTATCTTGTTCAGCAATCATATATTATTGCTATTGTTTGATGCTTTTCAATCATTTCTGATTCAGTGAGCCTCTGCAAAGCAGAATGGTGCCCAGTCCTGCTCACCTCTCATAACTGTTGTTCTATTTGGGTCCATTCTTCCAGACCTTGTGTCAATTCAGTCTTCCTCATTGATGCTGCTTTGAATTTCTACTCTGTCTAAAGTATGAGAGTCTATCCATCCTTGCTTTTAAGGATAATTCGGGATGTACTGTTTCCAAGACAGATTTTCTTGTTCTTTTGTCAGTCCATTGTAATTAAAAAATTCTTCACTGGCATCATAATCTGAATATATCTATTATTCTTCTGTTTTCTTCTTCAATGCCCTACAATGCATGGAGGGTGATTCAAAATCTTATGGTTTCCATCAGCTAGAACATAGTCCTCAAAAATGACATCCTTGCTCTTCAACCTTCAGGGAGGCCTCGAGCAGCAGATTTACTTAATGCAATACATCATTTCATCTAGCAACCGCCGCCTCCAGTCTACTGCATGAGTACTCCTTGTGGATCCAAGCAAAACGAAATCCTCCACAAGCTTAATAGTCTCTCCATGTATTATAATGTTACCTACTAGATCCAGTTCTGTGGACTTTTGTTTTTTTTTTCCATGAGACTGTAATACATACTGAAGACTTTAATTCTTGATCTTCATCACCAAGGGCTTTAAGTTTGTCTCACATTAAGCAATCAAAGTTGCGTCACCTGGATATCACAGGTTGTTAATAAGTCTTCCTCCAATCCTGATGCCACATTCTTCTTCATACAGTCCAACTTCTCTGATGATTTGCTTAACATAGAGATCGAACAAATATGGTGAGATAATACAACTCTGGCACTCCTTTTCTGATGCTAACTCATGCAGTACTTTGTATCACTGTCTCTGGGTTCATGTAAATGTTCTGCATGAGCATAGTGAAATGTTTGGGTATTCCCATTATTCTCAATGTTATCCATTGTTTTTCTGGTATTCTCTGCTTTCTTCTGACAACAGCAATAATATCCCTTATACGACAGCCTCTCCTGTATCCAACTTGAATTCTAGCAACTCTCTTTCTACTGCTGCAGCTCTTGTGGAATTATCTTCAGCAACATTTGACTTGCATGTGATATTGTTCATAATTTGCTCATTCTGTTGGGTTAGCTTTCTTTGGAATGGGCACAAATACTCATATCTCTTCCAGTCAATTGGCAAATAGCTGTCTCCCAAATTCCTTGTCATAGACTAGTGAGTGCTTCCAGTGCATCAACGGCTATTGCAACATAGCCAAGGGCTTGCTTCCAGTGCATTAACAGCTTGTTGAAACATTTCAGTAAGAATTCTATCCATCCCTGGAGCACTTGCTTATGGCTAATACCACCTTCATGGCAGCTTGAACTTCTTTCTTCAGTCCCATTGGTTCTTGTTCATTGGTGCCTCTTAAAAGGGTTTAAAGTCGACGTGTTCTTTTTGGTAGAGTGATTCTGCATATTCTTTCTATTTTCTTTTGATGCTCCCTGATACCCATTGGGTTTGATCTGGCTTTTATTATTTTTTCTGTTTTCTGTTCCCATCAGGGTTTAGCCCTATTGTATTTTGACATTTGTTAGTATCCTTACTGACTCTCTGTTTTGTGTTTTCAATGTTTTGTGGCATATGAAACCCAGGATACGGAGACACAAATTAGAATAAATGTTTCTGGTGAGTACAGCGGGGAAAGTGGGGGAGGGAAGGGGAAGAGCTGGTATAAAAGAGTTTAAGCAGGAAAAAAGTGTTTGAAGTTTATTGCTGTAGCAATTGTACAACCCTGCTCAATAAGCTTGAACTATGGGCTTGTGCGATGCGTGGATTAGCTCTTAGCAAAGTGGTTTGAGAAAAAAGATAAATTGAGCATTGTCTTCTTTGTTGGTCTTCGAATTCTAGGTCTTTGAGCATTTTCATTATAATACTTTGTCTTCATGACACAATCATTCTGTTTAGCTCTTTGACTTCATCCTCTGTTCCATTTGCCATAGCTACTCTATGATAAAAAGTGTAACTTTCAGTCTCTTCAGCGATCCACACTCCACACATCTTTTTCTCTTTTATTTCTGTATTTTAAATGAGTTTGTTTTCTTCATGAATCCTGCACTCGCTGTTCTCCTATAGCTCCTCAGATTTTCTGATGTTCATGTTCAGAAAATTAAATCTAGTTTTGAGATGTTCTCTAAATGCAAATGCGGTCTATCCAATGTATTTTGGCTCTCATGGACATTTAAAATTTTTCTTCAATTGGAAGTTGCATGTGAGTAATTGATGGCGTGTTCATAAGTTAGACCCTGGCCTCATTAGCTTCTGTTATTGAATTTATCTTATATTAGCATATTTTTTGTCCCCTGGCTAGTTATAGTTTGGTTCAATGTAACTTAAGTAGCAGGTTCTTTGACTTATTGAAAGGACTATGATGCCACTGAGACAATGAAAGGAATAAGGTTGGGATGAGGGAACTGGTCTGTTTGGAAAGGTTGTTTGACAGCACTATAGCAAAATTCAAGAAGTCCAAGTGACATAATAGCTTAAGTATTTCACTATTAACCAAAAGGACAGTGATTCAAATCCACCAGTCTCCCAAAGGGAGAAGATTAGAGTTGTCTTCTTCCATAGAGAATGCCGGTCTCAGAAATCCTGTGGAAGAATTCTACACTACCTCATTGTAGGTTAGAATAAACTCAATGGCATTGTGTATAGTACATGTACCATAAAGCTGCCTCGACAGTAATCTTTCCACTGTGAGCTATATGAATTTTATCCAGTCTTACCATAGCTATATCTGTATATCAGATTTTCAAGCTACCTGCTTTTTTCTTTCTGTTTACTTCCCAGCCCTGTCTCCATGCCACAATGCTGTCACATACACCAAATTGTGCTTTTTCGTATTAGATGTGCACACCATTCCTCACACTGGCTGACTGAGAATTTCAGTTATAGAAACAATACTAGACAGAAATGTTTTCTTTTTCAAAAGATAACTCATAAATTTGGCTTCAAACATTTTCAATTATCCTGTGCTTTGTGCTATTCAAAAATACACCATACTTACCTAATTCACTTATACCTTTGGGCATGGTTTTGTGGGAAATTTTTGATAAGAAGAAAGGGGTCAAAGAAGTCCTCCCATCTTTGTCAACCCTCAAGAAGCTTACAAGGGAAATACACACTGTATTTAAAGCAGCTTTCTAGGCTGAAAGTCATATCTTGGTGCTTTAAGGAACTCTTCTGCCATGCATTTACGTGGAGGAAGGTTTATACTAAATTTTATATTTTTCAGAATTGCTCAGATAAATGTGAGCAATTAGAAAGCCCCACAGTGAGCCATGCATGTGTTCATAGAGCATCACATAGGACTTATGATCTATGACAGAAAGTCATAGGGTTTAGTGGATTAGGATTGGGATTAGGAAGAAACATATGTTTGAGGGTTCCACACTGCAGATATTCTCCAACGTCTGTGGTATCAGTGAAGGATGAAAGAGAGTCCAGTTATGGCATGCAGTACAGGAAGGACTACCCATCCCACCCCCCCCCAAAAAAAAAACCCTGAAAAATTTCCACCAAAAGCTATTTACTTTTTTTTTAAACAAAGCCCCTCATTAGCTTCAAAGTACTCTCCATTACACAGAATACATTTGTCAAAGCTGTGATTTCATTCTTGGAAACGTTTTTCAAACTCATGTTTGGCTGGCTGACAGCATCTCATTTTTCCTTCACTTCTTCTACGTCCTTCCCTGTCCCTTTTTATTCATTGAAACAAAAAGAAGTCACATGGAGCAAGACCAGGAGAGTAAGGTGTGTGGGCAAGAAAGGCATGCTGTTCTTTGCCAAAGGCAGCGCATTGAGAAGGCTGTGGGAGCAGGGGCACTGTCCTGGTGGCAAAAACCACCCTCATTGGAAACAAATCAGGCACACACCCACACAACCTTTTCAATAACTCTAAATAGAAAGCTGGATTTACAGTCAGAACTGGTGGAATGAACTCCAAATGCAGTATCCTTCTCACATAAAAAAAACCAAAAAACCAAAACACACAAATGGGCATCGTCTGATCTTTGATTTCACTTGAGCCTTTGGGGGCAAGGATTTGATGGCTTCATTGATATTTATTTGCGTTGGGGGTCAAATCAATAGCTCCGTGCTTTGTCAGCAATAATGACCCTGGGGGAAAAGTATGGGTCACTTCAGAGCTGTTCTTTCAAAGTACATCATGTTTCCATTTGGTGCTCTTTTTGCCGTTCAGTCAGAACCCAATGCACCAATTTCACAGTGACTCTTCTCATTCCCAGATCTTCTGTCAAAGTTCGCTGAACCAAGCTCCCAGAGAGTCCAGATAACTTCATTTCTTCAGTTGTCTGCCATCAGTCTTCAAAGACAAGTGCACCGATTTTGTCAACATTTTCATCCACTCAGGACAATGACGAACAGCCAGAATGAGGTTTGCCATCAATGAACATTTCATCTTTTTTCGAAATGAGAAAACCATTCGAATACTTGAGATGTTTCCAGAGCCCTGTTCTTGTAAGCTGTGTTCAACATCACAAGAGTTTCTGCAGCACATTTCCTTGAGCAGGAAACAAAATCTCACAGCTGCAAGCTTTCTCTCTATATCACCCATCACACACACACACACACACACACACACACACACACAAAACGAGGTGTAAGTGACACTATTTTTATGAAAAACCTCACTCTGACCAGAGAAAACCTTTTCACAAAACCACTGGATGCACTAGTTCACAGCCAGTTGCTCGAAGCTTGTCTGGCAGGCAAAATGCGTCCTATGAAAACCCCGTCCAGGGGAACTTTTTTCCTTTTTTGGGGGGAAGGAGAGGGGGTTATCCTCATGTGCAAGATCCTTGGATTCACCAACGTTTACCGATGTTATCTTTCTAGCTTGTGACCTCTCTAACCTTTGGAAACATTGAATAAAGTCTCATAAAACCAAACCAGAACCAACCAATCTAAATCAGCTCACCTGTAGATCGCTTATTTTGTTTGGCCATCTGGGCTTCACAAGCATCTGGAATTGTACTGTCTTCAAGAACCTGCGGAGGTCTCTATTTGCCTGCTGAGGTCTCTATTTGGGCATGTGAGATGATCCTTCTCTTCCAAGCTTTGTTCATCTTTCACTCTGGGCTATTTCAAATTCATGGCTAACAATTTCATACTACATGCAAGAAAATTGTTCCTTAAACAAATGTTTTAGAGGTCAGGGAATCCTTTGTAAATTCGAACTTTCCAGAAACATGAAATTATCTTATGTAATGATCCCTACTTACATAACTCAAGGCTCAGGCAGATTAACTTGATTTACTCTTTGTGGTGGTAATAACATAGGCAATATGACTCAATGCATAACATTCTTTCATCCCCTTGAACATTCTCGAATGGTTGGTTACTCAAGAATGATTTCTCTACTTCCCTCAGTCTCAGGAAAACCATTACAGGGCATGTAAACATGGAAAATGTCCCCCTCAGTGCATAACACTCTTAACAGTAATGAACTTCAAAGACATTTGTGGTATTCCATTCACAAGTATTTCTAATTTGGGACAGATGTACGTATGTAAAACAATGTAGTCAGCTGCAATTGGTATTTATATTGTGAAACTCTTGTGCCCAAGTATTGCTCTCTTCCTTCCCACAATTGAAATTTGTTTAGAGAAAGCATCTTGGGGCTAAGGGAAATAGGGGGATGGGTGGCAGCCTTCAGACAGGCAGGCTGAATGTGTGTGGCCTGAAAGAAAGTCTGTTTTGAATGAGAATTATAACTGTGGGTTTTCATCCACTAGAAAGAAAGCTCAAGGGACTCTACCCACATACAAATTCCTTTGCCTGGAAACCAGGAGGGAAGAGAATTTTCAGAGATGCCCTGTAGGACGCCTTTTGTCTCTTCAGATGCATTAATAATAATTGAAATTCTATGTAAGTAAAACACAATTCTCCCCTCCTACCACCTTACAAATGCAGTGTTTTCTTTATCTGTCAAAATTCATCCACTGTATATCAACAATCTGTGAGACAGACATTGGAGAGTCAAAGCATCTGGAATTGAGCCCCCCACAGCTCTTATCCTTGACATTTAATTTTAATTAACATGTGTATTCCCTTCTTATCTAACCATCCACTAACAATTTAATTCTTACAATGAACTCTCTTATCAGAATCTTTTTGTCTGTGTCACAGGGCACTCTTTGAATTCAGGTGCCAACTTCGCATTTCTAGGAAATCATTGTCACCTGGCCTTCACTCTTATTCCTTCAGTTCAGGGCTCAACTCCAGTTTTACTTAAGCACATTTTTGCTGAAACCTGGTATTAGCATACCTCAGAGATATTTTAGTGCAATTCTGGACCACTGTGATGACATGAAAAGCACAATTGAATGAGTCTCATGTTTTTTTGTTTCCTAATATATATAAAAACTATAATTGCACTGCATTGTGGGTCCATGACATCTATAATAGCAATATGAAAAAAGGTTTGATGTATTTCGCAAATTACCACGACATGACACAGAAACATGAAATGAACACATGGTGTTGGAAAAAATGACAATGCTGACAGAAATGCCAGATACAGAGTTGCCACAAATCTTCCATTTGTAGAAAAGCACAGTAACTGCAAAACACAATAAAAGGCTTTGTAGTTAGATGCTGTCAAATTTGTTCTCACTCTTAGTGACCCGAGGAGTCTGGTCCTGTGCCACCCTCCTAAGTATTTGAACCCATGGTGGCATCCACTGTGCCAACCCATCTTGCTGAGGGACCTCCTCTTTTTTGCTGCCCTGCATGGCTGTCCTTAAATTCTCAAATATTGGGGTGCTTAAGGCCATTGTTGTCAAGTCATTTTGATTCACGACAACCTCATGACTAGCATCGTGGGACCCTGCTCCTGAGAGCGTCCATTAGCTGATGTTGGGCAGTAGGTAGCTAGATCTCTTTTATGAGGTGTTTCTGGGGAGAATCACACCTCTCCCTTCTGATTAGCAGCTGAACACGCTAATTATTTGCACCACCAAGAAATCCCATTTGAGTGTGTATTATGTCTAAATAATAGTTATAGGTCCAGACATATTGACCAACCACAGATTTTTAAATAGCTTTTACTACTCTGTTTTTTTGAACAATGTGAATGCTCACTCTATCCATGAACTATCCACTGAGTTTTTTAATCTCAAAATTTAGCTATTTTTTTTTATTTTCACCTGGAATGCCTGTGTATTCTTATTATTATCCACTGCACTCCTCTTGCTCCTTCTGGAAGCTCTAATCTAACAGCAGCTCAGCTGTGAAATCCTCGAGGATACTTCTCTGAGCTGCTATTCTCTCTCTTCTTCCAAATTCTAGTATATACATTCTCTTGTTCACTCAGTCAGTTGACATAATTTATTATCGAGAATTGCTATTTACTGATGATTCATGTGGTTTTCCCACTGTTATCATAAAGTCCTGGAGAATAGGAACATATTTCTTCATTCACAGGTTGTAATGATCAGAATATAGTTAAACACACATGATGATTAGTTAAAGCAATATATTTTACTATCAAAAATAGAGTTTTATACCTGAAAACAGAAATCTGCTACCAGACTCTGCAGTCAGAAGGCAAGCCTTCAAAATAGAGGCTCTATTTTAGGGCCCACATTGTTTCTTGGAGAAACAGATGACTTAAGTTCACGAAGATTCATTTGATTGTATCTTTTAGAAGGATGCTAGAAACCAGCCTTGTTGGTGGTTTTTCCAGGGAAAGACAAAAATTAAGTTGTCTGATAGCATTTAAGTAAATTGAGCTCACTCAAGTTATTGGCAGAATGCATTTCCTTCCACAGACTCGCTGAGGACCACAGCTTTTGTTCATTGCTGGCTAAAGTCCATTCATATGTTCTTAAGGCTACAGCTCTTTTTGACCTCTCCTCACCCCTAGAGAGGCTTCTCCAATATGTTTGCTTCTTGAAGGCAAGAAAAGGAGAGCTCCTGCCTCCCCTCTATAAGGAGGTCGTCTATAACATTGCATACTAAGGTAACCTCCCATCACCTTTGTCATACTCTGTTGACTAGAAGCAATCTACAGAGTCTGGCCACAGTCAGGGTAAGGGGATTGTAGAGTGTGCAGCCCAAGAAGTCAAGCTCACAATGACAGTCTTGTAATTCTGTTATTGCGACTTGTATACAATGGGTTGATGGGTAAGGGCTGGACTCCTAACTGAGGATTTTGTGATTCAAACCCACCAGTCCCTCTTCTGGTAAAGCATGGACTTATCTGCTCTGTAGAGATTTATAACCTGAGAAACCTTACATAGGGGTGCTCTGAATCAGAACCGACTCAATGGCAGTAGATTGGCTTGGTTCTTCTTTGTTTACACTCCCACAGTGTTTTCATTTGTAATATTTATACCTATCAATATTTTATCTTCACTATAAAATAATAGTTCCTCTTCTACACCGTTTAACAATGCCAGAAAATAATCATGCTTCACATCATTAAGTACTACTTGTTACCTCCATCTGCTCAAAAACAAATGAAACAATAACAACAACAAAACATTACCATTGAGTTGACACTCAAGACGACTCTATGTGAATTACAGCAGAATGCTGTAGGTGCTTCAATGGCTAATTTTTTCAAAAGTAGATCATCAGATCTTTCTTCTTAAGTGCTTCTGGATTGACTTCACTCTCAAATTTTCAGTTAGCAACCCGGTGCTTAATTATTAGTATGACCCAAGGACTCCATTATGACCCAAGGAGTGCCATTATTTGACTTAAAAATTATTCATCAATTATTGACTTCTCACACAGAGAATGAGGATCTTATTCTCTCTTCACATTCCAATTTCCCCATCACATACACATGTCCTTTTCTGCTTGATTTCTATTATTTCCATTAGTTATAACTAGGCTGGTTAGATCAATTTTTCAGTATTTACTATCAACAGCTAAATCTTAAAGTGCAATTTTCCTTCCTTAGCATTTATAGACATCCTGTTTTTTAAATAAGGCAGCTTTTCTTTTTGCCTATCTGATTGCTGTTAAAAAGTTTGCTAGAAAAAAACAAAAGCAACCTGCCAAGAGCAAATGATACAGCCTTCATTGCTAAAAATAAAGATGAACTGAAGCAGTTAAATAATGAAGGTCAAAGATTATCATCTTCAGTATTGATTATACTTTAAAGTTAAATAAAAACAAAATACTCCCAACTGGACCAGTAAATATTCTGCGTTATGGGGCTGAGCCCCAGTGGCATAGTGGTTGAGTGCGGGACTACAGCCCATAGGGTTGGCGGTTCATACCGAGCAGCAGCTCTCCAGAAGAAGGCTGGGCCTCCTATTCCCACCAGGGGGCAGTGATGCCCACAAAAAAATTGTGCTATTTGAAGTGGAAATGGAACTTGCTAAAGATTTTATTCTATTTGAATTAACAATCGACGCTCATGAAAGCAGTAGTTAAGAAATCAAAAGGAATATCTCATGGATAGAATCGGTAGCAAAAGACTTCTTACAGGCTTTAAAAGCAAAAATGTCACTTTGATAACAAAATTGCACCTGACCAGAGCCTTAGTGCTTTCTATTGCTTCATGTGCATATGAATCCTGGACAATGAAAAGATAATATATGCATTCAAACTGTTCTTTGGAAGAAACCATGGGATATTCTGTGATCTACCAGAACTCTGAAGAAGACTATTAAAAAATACAGCCAGAATATGTTTTAGAAATCAAGTTGTTGAGGCTATGACTTGCTGACTTTGAACATGTCATCAGAAAGGATGGTTCTCTGGAAAAGAACATCTTGTTTGGTGAAATAGAAACAATGAAAATGTGGTATATGCTCTTAGATGGATTGACAGAAGAGTCAGAGCAATGGTCTGAGACATATCAATGATCATGAAGCTAGGGCAGGACTGCTATTAAGCTCATGTTATTGTGACACCCACCACTAGTCAGAGCAGATTTGGCAGCACCCAACAAAAATAACATGATGTTTTAATACGCACTTAACACTAATTAATTTCCAACATGCTCCCAGTTCTGGAATTCTTTTAATGTATTCAGATTCATCAAAGCATTCCTGTCTCTCTCAGAATCTTCTACCTTCTACCATTATGTACAGGTTGGTCTCAGAAGCTGAGACACAACTTTGAGCCTGAGACTTCTCTTTAACAAAAGCCTTTTCTCATGCCTTACATTAGTTCCCATTTCCTAGACCTCAGTTCCCCTTCTTCTAAATTTGCTTTCTTTAGGAACATGTATTCCACTGACTGTCTTAGAAAACATGCCTACATGTTTTGAAATGGTGTATCTTGAAATTTAATTCTTTTATCTCATACTAGAATGCCAGTTGGATTAGGTAGAGGCTTCCCAATTGAAATCTTTTTCTACTTAGAATGTAGAAAGTATTGTGTCCCTCACTGCCCTGAGCTTCCAGTAGTGCCACTGAGATGCCTCTTGCAGTTCAGACTCTTGCTTCTGCGGAATCCAACTTCTATCTTATGAACTTTGCAGGGGATTTCTCAGTATTTGGTGTTTAATGGCAATATATTTTATTTTAGAGCTAATATAGTATGTATGTTACTTTTCTGAAAATTCACTTTGATATCCTTTGTAAGCGTCAACTTTTTAGTAGTGAAGGGGGACACTCCTTTGGAACCTCAAACTGGAAGTTCCTGTACTTTGGTTGTGGGAAATTTTTTCAAACTCTTCTATTAACAAATTTAACCTTTCATTTTCTCTTTATGGAATATCTAAAGTTTAAAGATTAGACTTTGCTAGGCTTTTAATTTTTCAATATTCCTATTTTTTATTTTATTGCCTTTTTTATATAGCTTGTCTGAATTCTGGTAGATGTAATCAATTTTACTTATCTAGGCATGTACAACATGCATGCATCTTATTTACCCACTTGTCTGTAGTTTTTCTAATATAGTGGGTTTTATTTGCCACATTAACCCCTACTGTCCTTTTGTGATAAATTCAGCAACATGTTTTCATTATGGTTTATTTCTTTCTGTTTTTTAAATTTTTCTGTACACAGATACAGACAAGAGTTCTCAAAACAAGGAATTCAGGACAAATGAAACTCTCAAGAATAGAATTTAAGCTCTAGTAGATTCCCATCCTTGATTCTTAGATTTTATTATTTACAATTCTTAAGTTACACAGGTTGCTGAGTTTATTCTATGTGGACTTAAAACACTTCACTTAGATGGCTCCTTGTTTTAAAACAAAACTTTAAAACTCCAGATAGTTTTTTTTTCTGAGAGTCAGGCACCATCTGATTTCTTTAACAAAATTTGCTAGAATACCCATATCTTCAATGATCTCTCTATAAGGACAATTACAGAGAAGGACCAAGGGGGACAAGAAAAGATCAAGTGTCCTCAAATCAATGGCGAGGAGAGTATAGAAGGCCTGGTAAGGCTTGATCAAGGGCAATGTCACCAAGAGGAATTACGAAACCTGAATGAAGACCAAACATGATAGTGTGAAAAATGGAAGTAAAAGGAATTAGAGGAAAGAAATTGGAGGGATAGGGCATTTATAGAGGTCTAAATACAGGTAAGTACGTGTGTGTGTGTGTGTGTGTGTGTGTATCAAGAGGGAAATAGATTTCTGTACATGTATTTATAGATTTAGTATTATGGTAGCAGACTGACATCGGGGCTTGGCTCAAATGCTCCCTCAATGCAAGAACATCTTGCCTAATAACCTGGCATTCCATGAAGCTCACCTTCCCAATGTATTTGCTGGAGCCAAAACGGCTATACAGCAAATGTAGTAAAGAAAGCATGCCCAGCTATCAAAAGTTAAAGCATCTGAGGTCTTAAATGCTTGAAGACAAACAAGAGACCATCTAGCTGAGAAGCAACAATGTCCGCATGGAAGAAGCATGCCAGCCTGTATGATCCTGCGGTGTTGATGGGATCAGTATCAAGCATCAAAGACCCAGAAGCAAAAATCATATCAATGTGAATGAGGGGGAGTGCAGAGTAGAGACCCAAAGCCATCTGCAGACAATTGGATATCCCCTTACAGAAGGGTCACAGAAAGAGATGAGCCAGTCAGGGGGCAGTGTAGCTCCGATGAAGCATACAACTTTCCTCTAGTTCTTTAATAACCCCATGCCCCCCCCCCCCATCATTATATACCATTCTTAACTTACAAATCCGGCTAGACCAATAATAAGAGTTATGATACCAGAAGGGCTAGGAGAAGGTGGGGGTAGAAAGGGAGACCCAATCACAATGATCTACATATAACCCCATTCCCTAGGAATGGGCAACAGAAAAGTGGGTGAAGGGAGAGACTGGTCAGTGTAAGATTTGAAAATAATAACTTATAAATTATCAAATGATCATGAAGCAGGGCAGGAAAAATAAGGAGCTGGTACCAAGGGCTCAAGTAGAATGAAAATGTTTTGAAAATGATGATGGCATCAAATGCACAAATATGCTTGACACAATGGATATATGTATGGATTGTGAGGAGAGCTGTAAGAGTCCCCAATATAATGATTTTTTAAAAGAATTACTTTTCCTTAAGTTAAAGTTTATGAAAAAGTGTGTGCTCAAAATCCATTCATATCTATGGTGTCCCTGGTCCATTTTAGGGATATCCTTATCATTTTATTGGAAACATTATGCACCATCCCCATGGGACATATGGTAATTCTGTTAATACTATTATTAATTTAACAAATCATTTAATTTAGAGTATAAGGAGAAAAGCCTTATAAATGTATGACAGTTTTTAGACTAAAATACAAAAGGTTTTGACTTGCACAGATTGAACACTTAAATGACTGGATGTTGTTGATGCAAGCAATGAAGTCAGGATATAGGGCAAAACCTTCAATAACACTCAATTCACAAAGGTAGCACCATACTTGTCAGACTAATACATGTCATAAAAAGCAAAGAGACACTAGCATGTGGAATCATGAAGTGTCAAAGGGATGAGATATCAGGCTTCAAGAACTCAAAAGCACAACTTTGCATGCTCACTTTCCTGATATGATCCCTGAGGACAAATGTGTGCATAAGCAAATGTGGTGAAGAAAGCTGATGGTGCCCGGCTACCAAAAGATATAGCGTCTGGGGACATAAAGGCTTGAGTAAACAAGTGGCCATTCAGCTCAGAAGCAATAAAGCCCACACGGATGAAGCACACCAGCCTGTGTGATCATAAGGTGGTGAAGGGATCCAGTGTCAGGCATCAATGAGCTAAAATTATATTATTATTAATGAGGGGGAGTACAGATTGGGAACCCAAAGT